>BMAO01025326.1:0-170696 GCA_019973975.1 Trichonephila clavata
ATCTCTGAATTGTAAAACGTATGTAATTCGATATAAATTACTTTTAATTGTAGAGAAAAAAGAAATTATTGAAAAAAATATTAAAGCACTGAATTTTTTTTAATAAGAGACAATATTAAAGTAATTATTTTCTCTTTATAAAAGAAGAACAACTGTCTTTTTTTTAAAGAAAAAAATGTTTCTTGTGTGGGAATTCTTTGAAGATCAAAATTACAAAAAATGCATAAAATGCAATCTTGTGTTCCTGCTGCAAGTAAAAAAAAGCATATTTTTTTTCACGTTCTAGATTCTTCTCCTTTGATTCAAAAAAGACATTTTTTTTTGTTTGCATGAGAAAGGTGTTTTAAAGAATATCTTAAAATCTTATTTGAATTCTTTCTCAGCAGCATTTTAAAAGAATTCCAGAAATGTACCACACATTTCTAGTATATTTTATTATTTGTTCAACACACACATACACACTAAAACATGTTTTACATATTTTAGCCAATTTTTTCTCTAAAGTATCTGGCATTATAAATGTAATTAACTTACCATCTGTGATTCTGTAAGTTATAGTATATGGTAAGAATATATTTGATTATATTCGCAATTTTCTACTCTTAGTTTATTTAGTATTATTTGAAGGAAATATTTGAAACAGTACAAAAAGCAGTGGGGAAAATAGAAAAAATTTATGAATATAACATTATTAGATTTTTTTTTTATTTTACAGTTTCTTAGGTTTTTTGAAGATTCAAAAATAAGGGCTTTTTGGAATTTCTAATTAAGAGATTTGTTAATTCCTTACAGAAATTTGTAAAAATATTTTAAATGCTCAGTCTTTTTTATTCAAAAATATATTTTAAAAATTTAATTTTTTTTAATATAAATATGACAAATACAAAACATATAATCATTTAAAATTAAACCAAAGCTAACAACAACCATTAGACAAATTTGATACGAGCTATGCGGCTTATATAAAGCACAACAAGGCAGTCCTTGAAACCTCTCAATAGGCATCGAATAGCTTTGGGTATTAAAAGAAGACAAAAAGTATTGAGTTTACCCCTCCCTCCCTCGGGCACGGTGGATTTCGTTTTCCAACAGTTCAACACATAGTATGTCTCTTTAGACCACCAAGCAATGCTTCAAACCTATCAATGGACCTTATGAAACATTTCAAGACACAATGGATCCCTTTAAGAAACAAAGAAAGGTAGTAAACCCGGCCATAGGACACGAGGTGACGTCAATCCGAAAAATTCGTTATACTAAAGCTGTACCTGATTGTTAGTTTGTATACAGATCAGAGCACAGATTTAAAAGCACTATAATTCCCTTTCTGAACAATGACAGGCACAATCTGATTGTTTATTTAACAAAGCTGTGTTTTAAACAATGCCCATGGACAGCAGAGTACCTTTTGAGAATAACAGAGGGCACAATGCATTGTTTTAAATTCCCTGGACATAGTGGATTTCATTTTTCAACAGTACAATACGGAGTATGTCTCTTTACACAAAACATTGCTTTAAAACTGCCCATGGACATCAGATGAGCAACAGAGGGCTTCCACGCAACAAAGCAATCCTTTGAACTTGTCGATGGACAGCATGATACCTTTGCTGAGCAGCAAATGCAAACATCCACACAACAAAAAAATGCTTTGAACCTGTCCATGGACATTTTAAAAGCTT
This sequence comes from Trichonephila clavata, assembly GCA_019973975.1. Classification (NCBI taxonomy): domain Eukaryota; kingdom Metazoa; phylum Arthropoda; class Arachnida; order Araneae; family Nephilidae; genus Trichonephila; species Trichonephila clavata. Next base: position 1,683 of record BMAO01025326.1, read on the forward strand.
TAGAGATCAACAGAGGCTTCCACACAACAAGGCAGTCCTTGAAACCTCTCAATCGGCATCGGAATAGCTTTGGGAATCAATAGAGGACCAAAAGTATTAAGGTGCTCTAGAAGTTTCAAAAGAACCAAAACGATAAAAATACGTTCTATTTCCTTGCACTTTTTATAAATTATTTGTTAATTGGATGCTAATGAGCTTGAAATCCTTTTTGTTTTGTATATTTTTGAAAGTAAACGCAATTTCTTAAAATTATGTTCGAATCACTTATAAAAAAAGACTGATAATAAGGTTTTGGAACAATGTGTTGAACTATTTCAAACATTCGTAATAAAGCATCAAAAAGATGTTTTTCTGTATAATTAATTCTCAATACTTACATATTATACCGTCAACAAATATCATCAAAAAAAGACGTCGCTAAATGCCACGACAATAGTGGAAACCGTGTCCACGCATGTTCGAACACAGTAATAATAGCAATGAAAGCATTTGGGAATTTTTTTTAATCGACGATTTTTTTTTAACTTTGCAAAATTCGTCGACGTTATAATTCCTAAGTACCGAACTATCGAACAAATTAAATCAAAAATTAAAATATCAGCTCTTTACAGATCCTTTTTTCCCGAGTGTTAGAACATTAAATTATTTTTGGGACTGAGATTCCTTTAAGAAAAGAAATTCATTTAGCTTATTAAATAAAATTAATTTCACTTTTAAGACGCTATCGATTTGTTGCCATCCACTGTGCTCTATTGAATGTATTTTAGAATTTACTTTTATTTCTTTTTACGTTTTACCGGATAAGCTTCATAAATTATTTTTTTAAATGCTACAATCTGTGAAAGGAATTGTAAGTTATATGTATTTATATCCATATAAATTGGAGATGAAGCCTTCCTCGTAATCTATAAAAACACGAATCAATGAATAGAAAACACAATAAATCTATGGAATATAATTTGGAAATACCAGACTATACAAATTATAAATTACGCAGATTAAGGTGATTGATAAGGAAGATAGATTGTTGAATTCAGTAAATATATTTTCTATTAGAAAATCTGGGATAAATAGCAACAATATTTCAAGAGTTTTCGTAGCACTGAAAAGGATATTACATTCATAAAAATAATCTTTTTTTAGAATATTTATTTTAACAATTCATAAAAATTTATTTTTAAACTTTACATAAATTTTCTTTGGTAAAGGAAACCAAGACTTTTAGGAATAACTCTTCCCAAATCCCTTTAGGTTGCGCTTACGGAGTTCATAAATGCGGGAACAAAACAAATTTCATTGTTTTAACTGTATCTTTCAATTCTAAAATATTGTGTTTATTCAGATGCACAAAGAATCCAAAGAATTGAAGAATATTTTTTTTCTCTTTTCTTTCTTCCTAGGGTATTGAATTTAAAACTTTTATCATATTTTTTATCACAAAAGATTGTCAAATATTTTCAATGATAAGAAAGGAAATTAGTCGCATAGAGATACCCCCTGTGTTTTAACTGGTTATATATATATATATATATATATATATATATAGTATAAAAAAATTGAAATAATAACAAGACTAAACTATCAACTAACAAAGCCAGAAGATGTAAACCAGATTTTAAGACACATAACTATAAAAAAATGGTGGAAATGTATGTTGAACAAGATTTAAATAATCGTATGTATAGCAGGAAACAGATTTAGAACTTTAAAATGGAAGAAACCAAAAGAGTCAGTGAACTAAAATGGAGACCTATTATGATTTCTAAAGCTGAATTAGGCCCAGCAAATTAGGGTTAAGTATACTTTACAAATCCATCTTCCCCGTACAGCAGAAATTTTGGACATAATAGAAAAACAGAGCCAAATTGAATGTTATGCCTAAAATAATCGAAATTTCTCTACAAGAGAGAGATGAATAAACATGATTAAAACTGAAAAGAATTGAAATTGTTAGATAACCAGATAATAGATTTTAAATGGAAATTAAAAATTAAAATAATGGAGTTAAAAATTAAAATATATAAAAGCATGGATGCTACAGTATTATAAACATTGCTGACTTAGGATAGCCTAATTATAAAATAATTTATACAAAATTGGGCTTGAACATGTTTTGTGGCCACAGCCGGCCTATATATATATATAATATATATATATATATATATATCAGAAAGAAACAAGTGAATGTCTCTATGTCTCTACTTTCAATTTAAATTATTACTTCAATTAAAAACCATTCAAAGGATTTGTTTTATTTATTATTATTTACTATCAAATTAAGTACCTTAATTCTCACAAGAATAAAAAAATTTAAAAATTGATATAGATCATATATTCGTAGAAAAATGTTAATTGGATTAACAAATTAAGGTAAATTATCACTACTAAATGATGTATCGAAAAAGTACAAGAATCATCTAAAAAGTGTTTATTTTTTGTGAAAAATCTCATGCAGCAAAACATAAAAGGTATAATTTTTGTGATTGATAAATTCTCCTATATGTTTTCTCTCATGAAGAAATGAAGAAAATTATTATATTTTTGTGAAATGATTAATTACTTTTAAGAACTACAATTAGAAAACCACTTTTACGAGCATATTTTCCATCATCATTTCTTTTTGATATAATTACATTTACCAAAAAATTAATTTCAATCCAATGACAAGTAATTGGATATATTAATTGAGGCTTTCTACCTTCTTGAGGGGAGGTGATTTGTGTGTGTGTGTGATTAGAGAAATGCCAATGTTCGAACTGAAGTTTTTTTCAGTTTTAGATATAATTTTTAAATAGATATCTTTTATTTACAAGAAAATTATTAATTATTCTAATTGAGATGATTTTTGCTTCTTTTTCTAAATATGTATGTGTCTAAAAAACTTTCGTTTATCATTAGCAGATTTTTTTTTAAATCTGACAACTTCCTTCAAATCACTTGCAAAATAAATCGCGCAAGAGAAACGAAATTTTAATCACCCTCCAAAAAAAAAAGTAAAGCTTCAATTATATTTAATTATATTGATAATTGTGTAATCAAGTCATAAAAAAGAGAGATGAATAAATTTATCTGAACAAGATATTTGTTAAATTAATAAAGCTTTGTTAATTGTTATAACAAAAAAAATTCATTGGTTCTATGTTCGAATATTAATGATAATTGTGATAAAAAATATTTTTTTTTGATACATTAGCTATTTAGTAAGATAAAAATAATAGAAAAGAGTTTGTGCATTACGATTTTTTATATGTCAACTTACGTTACGTTTTGATACAGCTAACGTATTCTAAATTTGTAAATTATCAATGATTCGACTTCACGAAAACTTTTAACTTATCTAACTTAGCTTGTGGCAACACCCTTAACTTATCAAAAATAGCTTGATTAGTTTCTACAAATTGTTCCTTCGTCACGCCAGTTCGATAATATTTTGTTTTATTCTGATTAATAGAGTCCAACTGCGTTGCTCTCATAACATGCAATAAAGCTGATTTGTAGCAAACAATTGCCAAAGAAAATTTTAGCGTAGACTACTTTTCTAAAGTATTTCCTTTTTTACTGTCAAATAGATTCGATAGATTTCAGTTTTACTTCGGTATTTATTTTTTGTTTTTAATTTGACTTTGAGATCGCTTGTAAGTGAATTCAAACCCTTGCAATTCTGGGAACCAACTGCCTTAGAATAAATGAACCGTCTAAGATTAGAGAATGAATTTTTGATGCAGTATATGGTCCGTTTTTTCTGTCTGCTTCCTTATACTGGCAATGAATATTTGATCGTTTAATTTGAAGGATTTTTCTCTTCAATAACTGTACTATAATTGTGGAATCAATCTACTTAATTAAAGACTTTCCATTTCACTTTTGAATTTTTTTAAAACAAAGTCCATCGATACATATTATAGATCATTAAATTATATTCTACCCTTCGTTAAAAATTCTATTTTGTCATTACTTTCTTTCAAAAGTCGCTTGTTATGTAATACGCCACATTTGTTTGAATTAAATCCTTTCCTATTTCGCAACTGTACTATGAAAATAATTCCTGTAAACTGCTATTCTAGCTTTTCCTATAATAATAATACCATTAGATAAGTACGAGTTATAAGGAGCAAACTGTCTGTCTTTAATTTAAATCAACAACAAATCTACAATATGTAATTGACCTACGTGTTTTAGAGTATCGTTCTCCTAACTTTTTAATCATAAATATCTATAGTCACAGTATCCCATGAAAAGTTTCTAAAAACTTTCTTACTATCGCTTGATCTTTTGAAGCCCTTAGTGTAAAAGACGCTTCCCCCTAAATTCTCTTAGTTTAGTTATTGTAGCATTCTCTCGAATAAAGAAATATTCGCGAAGATAAGTAGATTTTGCATTTCTTCCTCAATTATAGTAATCGTTAAGGAAGGGTAAATTCTTGTATGGAAAATAATGTAATATTTCTAAATTCTAGTTAGGACATCTTTAAAATAATGAATTTCAAGATTATTTTGTATTGTTTTTGGCAGTGAAGAAAATTTCACATGAATAAAAATTTATGCGATTTTTTTCAATTATTGTCTATGCATTGTTTTATTTATTCTTATACATTTCAACAGTATTTTTTAGGAAAATATCTGAGTTGAATTTAAATTGTTTACATTGTAATCAAAATCGATATATGAAATTTTGTTATGTGAACAGTACCGATTTTTGCTGTTCGTTAAAATATTTTTAAACTCTGTCAAGAACATTAACTGTGTTATTGAGTATAGTGGAATATTAATATGTTCCATTGCTCTATTTGTTTCATTACCATTTTACGCAGCACAACCCTTATCTATGTATATAATTTTGCATCCCAATAGTTATTATCATGTTTATTAATAATTAAATCGTTAGTTAATATAGAAATGTATATATAAAACGAATTAAAATATTACGATATTCACTGGTAATGATTCAAACGAAAAAATTGACTTAAATATAGAATAAGTGTTGCAGATTATCTTTTTAGGATCTGATAATTTAGGTCTACACATAAAGACCTAAACATTCATCAATATTACTTTCGTCACAATATATTATTTTCACCAAATTTTTTCTACGTAATTACAGTTTAGTATTTATACACACATTAAGAATATTAGAAGCATAAAAGAAACAACAGAAAGGAATTTCTTTCGTTTTAGCTTCCGTACATAAATTTATCCAATTTGCATTTAAACAATGCACATTTGAAACGAAATATTCCAAAATATTAAAGTGGCTGCGTGCCTGAGTTACATCATAAGTAATCAAATAAAGTTTTATTGATTTTAACTAATTTTGCAGTTGAATGTTGTGTTAAATGAAACACATAAAGAGAATATAGTCCATTAAAAATGTATGTTATTAGAGTCTATAAGATATATATATATATATATATATAGGAAATAATACTTTATCTAAAAATAAAAGTCTTTTTATTTTATTATTTTATAGAAATTCTGCTTCAACTCTACTTCCCGATTTCATCAATCATTTTTACTTTATTTGCTTTAGTAATGTAAGTTTTTGTACAAAAACTTCACAATTTGTTCCTTTTCAAGAAACTTCTACATTTAAATGGAGGAAATAAGGTAAAAACGGTTTCCAATGAATTACAAGAACAAGTTTCGTCCCACTTGAGTTAATTGAAGTTCAAAATAAAGCTTGTACCGTTAAAGTTTTTGAAATAGTTTTTCTTGCGTTACTCCAGAAAATTATTAAATACAGCGTACTTAAAATATACCACAACTGAAGTTTCAACAGTCCTTATTCCCTCATGGTTAACACGTTCTTTTGCGTTAGCTTTGTAGGGCACAAAAAATCAACATACGCATTCTGATGCAAATTTCTCCTTTTCAATTTACACAATTTCTGCATCAATAGTTTTATAAAGTAGTTCACATGAACAAAGCAAAAATACTTTATGTCGAAAAGCAATCAGATGGAAGTGAGTGGTAATTTACGTTACATTAAATATATTTCTATCACGCTGGTTGGCATTCTACTTGAAGGGGAAAATATTTGAAAGAGCTTCCAGTTTTACATAGTTATGCAATTTTTTATTAAAAGATTTTGTAAGCTCTTTTAGGTTATATCAACAAAAACTTGATTTTATCGTCACTTTTCTTTTGAAAACATGAAGGTTTGGTTTGGCAGATAATTTAAGAGCACATCTTAAATTATTGCCGAGTTTCGAAATTATTTCGGTCGCATTGATCAGAAATCCAACACTCAAAAATAAGCTTTTGGCGTAATGTTTTTTTCCAAGTCACCAAAGATGGGAATTCGACCAGTATTTTGTCGTTGATTTCCCTGAACGCTCATTTTAACATTTTAGATCAATTTAATAAAAAGAAAATGTTCATTGAAAAATATGTTTGCCATTAAAAAGTTAGGCTAAAGTTTTATGCCTTCATTTGCGGGTAAAAAAGAAAATAACACTATCTGGAAATTTCTTTTTAATGGAAAGAGAGAAAGAATATGTCTTTATCTTACGCAATTTTTTTTTAAGTAAATGATAAAATACAAAGGAAAAAATCATCTGTTAAATAGTCTATTTGTGAATTTTTGTTCAATTAATACTATTTCCAAATATTGGTACAAAAAAAATGCTAATATTTATTTTTAAGAAAAAATATATTCTTCTAATATTGTTATTTATTATTAAGAATAACAGTTTTTATACTTTAATATTCAGTTATATGCATTTTTTTGCTAATTTCGGAGCAATTTAGTCAAGTTATCACGTAATTCACCTAGTCTAAAAAAGACATTTAATGTTTATTCATAAATTTATATACGTTAGATCAGTACTTCCCAAATTTTCAATATTTGTGACCTAATTTACAGTCATAATTTTAATCGCTCCACCCCCCTCTTACAGTAACAATGTATTGAATGCAATAATTAAGCACTTTGACGCCAAAGCTACAAAAAGACTTTAATTATAAACCGTACAAGTTATCAAGACAAGTATTAAATTTTGCATATGGCAAGCCCACATGGGAGCCCCTAGTTATTACCAAATATGTGTTTAATTTGGTATTGGTAAATTAAGTATCAAATACTTTGCTCAGTATTGATACATTTATAAATATATTACATCAGCGTGGATGCTTATTTTTTATTATATCAAAATGTATTTTGTTTTGCTTCTTTCAGTAAACTCTGATAATTATTTTAAATGTTTTATTTTCGAATTTTCGATATGTTCATGCCCCCCCCCCTAGAGGCACGTTCCACAGTTTGAGAAATGATTGGTTATATTGTAAATAATTAATATCAAAGGAATATATAAACTTCATATTTACATAGATAAATCTATTGAAATTATTGATTATTTCATGAAATTGGTATCCTAGAAAGTGACTAAATTATATGTTTTTTTTGAGGTAGCATAGTGTTATATAAGGAGAAACTTTTTCAAAATCATTAAGAGAGTTCATTTTTTTGAGAATCTTGATATTTCTATATTTAAATGTAAAGTTCATACTTTTTTTAACAACACTCTTATATTGATAATATATTAAAGATCAAAAGAAAGGATTCATAATAAATACTCACAGAACAATTTGATTTCAGTCCAGAAATATTAATATGGGAATGTAAAGTTTTAATGCAGTGAATGTTAAATTGATTGGAATAAATACATCATTGAGTTAAATGGTTTTGTAATATAGTACTTGAATTAAGGTAAGCAATTGTTTATGTTTTTAATATAATGAAATTGCAATAACAGATCTTATTCATTTATAGAACTTAAAAGTGGATATCACTGAAATCGAATTAGTTTTATTGAAAACAAGACATAAAAAATAAAGCCTATTTGAAACAAAATACTGGAAGTTCTTCGCAAAGAATTCAAAAATATTCATTTCCAAGTTGATAAAGTCAAAATTTCTCAAAAAGACAAAAAATGAAATTCTAGATACTCACCAAAAATAAAAACTAAAGTCAATTTTAAAACTGTAGGACATTAATAAAAATATTTAACTCATTTTGTCAAGAATAAAATAATAGAGAAGGGTTATATATACACTCTGTCCACATAAATTAAGGATAATGAAGTTCAGACAAAGAAAGAGACAGAAGCAAAACAAATTTGACATATTTGTAAAGTCTATTTATTAAACAAAAGGTAAAGAGCAAAAAGATGCTATATATTTGACATAATTAATAAAAATTGCAATTTTTACTCCCTGGAGAAAATTTTAAAAAAGAATCTATTTACAAAAAACGGTATAACCTGGTTGGTATGATGCTTAATACGGAGTATGTCTCCCGAACGATGCAACACTGGCCTTCCAACGCCTACTTATGCTGAGTATCAAATTATCAATATGATCTTGGGGAATATTGCACCACTCATCAAGCAATGCCCTCCGAAGTTCCGGTAGACAGGTGGGAGGGGGTTGTCGGGCTGCAATTCGTCGGCCAAGCATATCCCACACATGCTCTATTGGATTCTAGTCCGTTGAGTATGCTGGCCAATCCATACGGGTGATATCCTCCGATTGAAGGCATGCGTCTACAATGTTTGCACGGTGAGGACGGGCGTTGTCACCCATAAACAGAAATTCAGCACCCATGGCGCCCCGAAACAAACGTACATGTTGTTCCAGAATGACATCACGATAGATGTGGCCTGTCATCGTTACACTCTGAACATGCAGGTCAGTTCTGGAACCAAGAATAATTTCTCCCCAAACGAGCCATCCAGCACCACCATAACGGTGTCGTTTAATGGTGTTCTCTTGGTGGTAACGGGTACCTGGCGCTGTCCATATGAAAGTCCGGCGAGAATCAGACTGCAAACTAAACCTGGACTCGTCGGAAAACATCACACAAGACCTCTGTTGCGGTGTCCACAATGCATGCTCTCTACTCCAGGTTAATCGCAGGCGTCAGTGAGTTGCGGTAAGTGGAACACATCTGACAGGCCAACGAGCATATAGACCCTTGTGCCCTAAGCGTCTGTACACGGTCTGCCTTGAAACTGTCGTACCGGTAGCTGAAGAGAGCTGACGAGATAGGTCTGATGCTGCGGTCCGTCTGTTTCTTTTGGCAGTAACTGCCAAATACCGGTCCTTATTCGGCGTTGTAACTAGGGGGTGACATGTGCTGTAACATCTACTCACATTACCATCATCTTGGAATCGTTGCCAAAGCCTGGAGATGACACTCTGGGCGATTCCAAGTTCTTCGGATACTTCCCGCTGGATACGTATACATTCCAGTCGTCCAATAATTCTACCACGTAAAAAATCATCCAAATGCTTCCTTTGTGCCATAACTATGCGATTATTGCACTGAAAGGCTTTTAAAGCGCTTGTGAACAATTTTACTTCTTTGCACCATTCCTTATATACCCCTCTCTTACACTCTCGTCATTGTGACGTACTATCCGCGACATCTGGTGGTTTCCTGTAATTTGCATATTCTTCTTCAAGATGTGTGTGATAATTTTACAGTTGAAATTTTTATTTTAGATTTCAATTTCTGTGTGATTCTGATTTATCCTTAATTTATGGACATGAGTGTATATGTATCATCCCTCCTTTAAGTCATTTTTGATACCTAACTTGTCCATTAAGTGGATGTGTTATAAAAAGTTACGGTGTTTAATATTTTATCCATATTCTTCCTATATAAAAGGATATTAAAAATAAGCAGTCATTCAGAATTCTCACATTTTATTGAAAATATTTTAACGAAATGTGGAAAAACAATTTCAAGTAAAATTTTATGCAGATAAACATGTTTTCAAAATTTAAAAAATAAATACCTCTGTCTTAAACGTTTTTAAAAAAATTCTGGAAAGAAGTAAATTAAAGTTTTAAATTATTCTGAATCCACACTCGGCTGCAAAACTTCAAAAAAATACATATTTTCATGAAATTTTCAAAAAGCTTCTGAAACTCTTTTTAATGAAAATTGTATGGGTATGAACAAGAAAAAAAATCGTTTTTTTTAATCGTCTTTTTTCTAATGATTCAGCCATTCCATCTTTTATATTATGCAAATTTTTAAAATAACTAAAACGGTGGATACTTCAAACACTACTTTATGTGGTTATGGATTTGCTAGTGTTTTGAAAGACTTTATTATAAATTATTTTTAAAACCTTTGTTAAAAAGGAAAAAAAGTGCAATTTTTATAAAAAAATTAATTTTAGGGCTATAAAATTTTTGAAAATTTCCCATCAAGATTTGCTTTTTATATTATTAAATAAATGTTTACGGGATAAATAAAAAAAGTAGGAAGTAGTTATTTTAATAATGTTCTAATTGTGTGTAAAAAACACGTTTTGTATATAGTACGATTTTGTTGTCAATTATTTCCATGGTTTCTAATTATTAATCACATATAATTATGTTTTAATAAGACAGTAGTAAAAAATAACACAAAATATGTAGCACCATATTCATACAAACTGAAATTTATTGACTTTTTTAATGTAAATTCATAAAACTTCAATTTTATTCGTAGTTACAAATAATTTACTCCTAACATTCTGCAGATTATTTATTACTGCACACACATCGGGAAATATATCGAGTACATCTCATTCAACATGTTTAACTTCTAATTACAATCAAGATAACAGTATAATAATTTTCTGGTGCTTAATATATTTTAATTCTCATTCAAGTTAAATATTGCTTTTTTGAAATTCATTATGAAATCATCATCTCAATTGTTTCCTAAGGTTTTTTTTGCGTTATTAACAATTTATTTTTTCATGTGAAGAAATTTCAATTTACAATAGTCATGACAAACGTAGCATCAACAAAATAAGCAGAAATATGTAGGGGTTAACATTTTTTTTTATTAAAGTTATATTTTCATATAGTTTAATTGTATTGTTTTAATGTTTGTAATATCTTTAAAAAAATTTTCTCTATAATAATATAGCAATTGAGATCATATATTGTAACTAAATTAAATTGAGAATATATTCGCTACACCACCAATTAATTCAGAAAAGAAAAAGTTATTTTGCTAGCTTAGAAGTTTTATTATGTAGGAAAAGAAGCAGATTATTGAAGCGGTTTGTATTGTCATGCATATTTATTAAAAAATACACATCAAAAGCTTATATTTCTCATAAAAATTCTTGGAACGTGATTCTTTCAATACGGCTGTTAATGTAACCGCTTCAAATTTTCAAAATGAATTATTCAAACTGACACATATAATATGTAACATCAACAATTAAAAAAATTATATGAAAATTGCCAAGCTTCTATTAAGACCAATGGAGAAAAATGTGTAGAATACTTAACATAATTTTTTTAATATTAGTTTATTGCCAACTACAACAAAATAATACATAAAATAGCAGGTACTATTTTAAAAGATGTAGTTTATTTAAGGGTTTTTGGTAAAATTATTCATTAGTTAGATCTAAGATAATTATTACAGATTATGATTAATATCAAACTATTAATGATAACTTACAATAAGTAAAATGAATCGCTTCATTTCGATCCTACACTGAGAATTTTTTTAACGAAGGGAAAACTGTTCATTATTTGGGAAACTAATTAAGAAAAACAAGACATATCGATCAAAAAGTGTTAAAACTAACTAAAAATAACCATAAACGCTGATAAAAATACAAAAAAGAATTAAATAAGATTTATCATTCGCATTTATCATGCGTAACAAATCTCTTTGTGTCATTCATATTCATTAACTTCACAAAACAGAATTTTACTAATATAAACGATCTTTCATTGTGTTTACTGAAACATTTAAACCTGAGTTAAAAACAAAGGTGTGGTTACTCGCGAGTAATAAGTACCTTAATTTTACTTTTTCTGCTAATCATATTGTAAGATTCATAAGTGTAATAATTAATGTTGTGATTATATATTTTAAATTAATGTTTAACTTAAATATTTCGGTAATGGTGAATTTATCCAATACAAGGCACTGTTTTATATATATATATATATATATGTCGTATTTTGCGAGTGAACATCAAGACATTTTATTTTCCCGTTACATCTTCAAGTATTAAATTTATTATCCAGTTCGGAAATGAAGAACACATAGCCTTAACAGCGGCTTACAGCTCCGACCATTAATTTTTATTAGCTATATGTCATGTTTAAATTCTCAAGTATACCTCTTCAATAAGACATATACTTGAAAACAGCTGGCTTTTGAGAAGCCGCGGACTTTTGATTTTTAACACGTGTTCATCTCTCTCTCTTACAAATGAGATTACAAAGTGATTTCATGGAATAAAGACGGTTAAAATAAAATGTCTTGATGTCCACTCGCAAAACACGAAAGCAATATTCAATTTTAATCATGTTTATTCATCTCTCTCTTGTAGAGAAATTTTGATTATATATATATTTGTGTTTTGCGAGTGAACATGAAGACATTTTATTTTATCCGTCTTTATTCCATGAAATCACTTTGTAATCTCATTTGTAAGAGAGAGTGAGAGAGAGAGATGGACACGTGTTAAAAATCAAGAGTCCGCGGCTTCTCAAAAGCCAGATGTCTTCAAGTATATGTCTTATTGAAGAGGTATACTTGAGAATTTAAGCACGGCATATAGTTAATAAAAATTAATGGTTGGAGCTGTAAACTGCTGTTAAGGCCATGTGTTCTTCATCCCCGAACTGGATAATAAATTTAATACTTGAAGATGTAACGGGACAATAAAATTTAGAAGTGGTCTAGGGTTTAATTTTAGATCTAATTTAATTATCCTTACGTATATGTATAGTCAATAAAAATAATATCAAGCTTCGATACAATTTTTACTTTTGTATTTCATATGATCATTTGCAATTCAAATATTTTATTAAAATATTTATGAACTTTATTAAAGCACAAACATTCTTTGTCCAAATCAAGCAACAGCATCTGATATCCTGCATGATTATTTTGTATCTACCATGGAAAGTACTTTAAACATGTCATATGTCGGGTTGCCTAAAGCTTTCTCGAACAGGAAAGTCTCAATTTAAAGTTGATAAAAACTTCTCTAAAGTTTTCTAAAGAAACTCTTTTTTCCTCTCCTGCCAAAGAATCTCCATTTGTAAACTTTCAGATTATCTAACATATCATTGAAGTCGTGGAAAAGGCTTTGCAGGGAAATTGGTCTAACGTGAAAATCCTCGTTCTGCTCCAGCGAATTCAAACGAAAAGTGATGTGAAAAAAACCATTCCATTTGGATTGGTTTATGGAAGCATATCTTTAGAGTTTCTCCTGAAATTCACTTTAGTTGTATTTAAAATCATACAGTGAAATAATAATTTAATAAAGTAAATAAGACTTAAGTCTGTGCATAAAATAAGTTACATAAAGAAATTATATGTAAATTTCTGCAAATAGCAGTTTAAATTCAAAAGAGGATATATATATATATATATATATACGAAAGCAAGGGCAAAAATCATGGCAACTATTTTTTTTTTCTTTCCGGTTGGAAAATGTGACATATGCAGACGAAGGGACAAGGTGTTAACTACATGTGAGGACAATGGATAGCACTGAAATATCGTAACACACTAATATATTGCGGCAATATAAGGACAATATGTCATCCAGGGTGCAAAAGAATGACAACACAGTACACATAAAGTTGACATGACGATGCATTTGTTGTGCGTTTCTCTATCTGTGTTAGTTGTCTCGATTGTCTGTCTTCATCCATGACCTGCTCAATGATGGCACATGCCTAGCCGGCCCACATACTCAGCCGTCATCCCGAACGTTTCTCATCACTGGTTCAAACACGTCCTTGCTGAAACTTTCCTACCCACCGTGCTACTGAACGGTATGATAAAGCATTATTCCCAAGGGCTTTCACATATTCATATTCACTGTGACATCCCATCTCATTTTTCTCTCGGAGGACTACCATTTTGATGTAAGTGCGCTGTTGAACACAGATTACATCCATCTCACACGACACACGCCAACTGACCGATTTCACAACCCTCGCTGCGCTACTACCAGCTATCAGAGAGACATCTGTTGTTCTGCATACATACTATGCCTGAGGATCTTCCACAGGACTCATATACGTTTGTGATCCGTTCACATATCTACAAGAAAAATATAGTTGCTATGACATATGCCCCAACCCTCGTACATATATAGTTATGGTGGATAGGAGGTTTTTATTGTGTCCACGGGTGATACTCAATCATGTGACCTACAAGCTTTTTCTGAACGGCCTGGCTGTGGCTCAAAGCTCTAAGAAATTCAATTATTTTAGAACAATGTACTAAATATTTTTCGGGGAATTGTATCGATCAGTAATCAAATCTATTAATTTTGCTATTAATTTGCTTTTTTTAATAGTAGAATGTAAACAAGAGGTTGTCATGGATGAAACGGAATCGAAACTACCCCTATAACTAGTTAAAAAATGCATAAAAGGGGATATTTTTTGTGTGTTTGATAGAAATTTCAATATTAAAATAAAAGGCAAAAAAAAAATAGTTTTAATATTTTGATTAATTTTGCCTTATCCAATGATTTTTAGTCTTATAGTGTTCTTTCCCTATTATCCTCTTAGTGCGGCCCGCGTAAAATACCAATGATATGTATGTGGCCCTGTGGGAAAAAAGTTAAGTACCCCTGGATTGTTTACTTAGTGCAGAGAAAAGCTGTTTAATATAAAATTAATACTTAATTACTTTAAGAACATTTAAAATACTTGCAATACAGAAGAACACTGTATAACATTTTAAAGGTTAATTAACTAACATTATTAAGAGAGACCACATAACTGTAGCTCAGTTCATCGACCACACAGACCAATATATTCCATTCCTTATTCGATTCTTTCTCTCTCTCTCTCTAATCTGTTGTCCCCTTTTACGAAAATAAACAATTACGCGAGGGGGACAACTTGAATCGATTTAATGTTCAAAGAATACAGGACTAGAAGAATACAAGGCAAATAATACAGGACAAAGAATACATAATTGTTTAACTATTTATACAACAACCAGTAAGCAGATCATTTACAAAGATTTTGTATCACATTTGCAAATACAGGGGGGTATTTTAAACTGACACTATTCATATCCACTTGTAATTCAATTTAACAAAATAAATGACATTTAACTTGGTATGGCGACAAATTATGACATAGAAAGTGGGTTTACGTGAGAAACGGTATTTCCAAAAATGACAAGTAGGGGTGTATATGGCGTAATTTTTCCGTGCGATCCATCGACGGTTACTGTTGCAACATTTTCTATCACTTTTGACACAGATTGATGTCCACTTTCTGAGACGTCATCTGACCTTTCTTCTTTCTGGAAATAAATTATTAAAAGCATATAGTAGTTAGTTTTAACAGATATATGTTTATTGACGACATGTTTCGAAGCAACACCAGAAGTATTGATGAAATGTCTTCTCAATTATTTTGAACCACGATCAAATGACCGGGACGACATCAGAGCAAGCACCTCTTTTTACAAACATTCACACCATACGAACGTGCGGACTTTGAACCTCAATAGATTTAACGCGAAACTAGCTTGTCTATACGGTGGGATTTTAGAGTATTAGAACGGAAATCCACAACTTGACAGAATTAATGGTTCCCTGCTCGTGACCATGACTACTTGGCTACCACGGCAGCATTTTTAACGGAAGATGCTTCAAAGCTTAGTATTCATTATTATAAATCATATTCTGGGGGTGGGATATTACATTATAAATGCATCTTGACTTTGGATCTCCAGAATATAAAAGTATTTAAAATTTGAGATGATTGAATGCTGTTTAACTAACATGAAATATTGAGTTTTTTCCAAATTTTTCATAATATCATATCCCATTGTTGACTCTCTCCATGTTGAAATACTTTATTCCATTCAATATTCGAAAAACTAATAGATTTGAGAGATAATCTTAAGTATTATTTTGTGACAGATAAAATAGCAATAAATATATTTCAAGTGAATTATTACTACAGCAAAGTAAACATATATTATTTAAAAATAGTTAATGGCAATTATTAGAAAATACTTAGTGTTTAAAACAAGGTGTAACTCACTTTTGAATATACAGAAAGACGAAGCATGTAAATTGCTTTTAAATATGAATAATTTTCATTGGCTCAGAGTGATAAAATCTATGCTACTCTTTGATGTGTTTTGTTTCTTTGTCACATACATTACTTTTTTCTGTAAGAGAAAAAAAAAGTTTTTTTTTTTGGTCTATAGATTATTTTTCATCAAATGATTCTTTTTAAATTCGAAAATGTCATGACGTTATAAATATCGTAATATTTATTGTTTTTCTTTTTTTCTTTCTAAATTCGTTTGAGAAAAGTAAAAAAAAAAATCCTTACAATTTATGTTTTATTGTCATAAAAGCAGCCTTTACGTACTTTGCAGTTTTTATATGGAGTAGTAACTTCTATTTTTTAAATTTATGGTAAGATTCTTGAAATACCGTTTTCGTGATTTTCACTCGAATTTTTTCCATCTAGGTGTGACAGAGAGTTAATCTTACAATATTTTTTACGTGACAACATTTCCAATTACATTTTCTTCCGTTCTGAATGCGTTCTTTCAAATGAAACATTCGCATAAGTCCTAATATCTTACAAAAATCTTGAAGGGTTCTTTGAAATTTTAAAACAAGCAAATCCGTATTTTGTTTCAGGATTCTGTATTTTTTTAAGTTTGTCTTTTTCCTCCTAACAATTAATTTTTAACGTGTCGATTGTAATAGAAAAATAATTCTCTTATTTAGTCTTCTTATAGCAACTAAAATCATGTAATGTTTGAATTATTTTGATCTTTCTTAGTTTCATTTCATGAAAACAAAACAGAGAAAGAAAGAGAGAGCTCACGCTCGGTTTATCTATTCAATGTCAGAATATGGCTCAGTTTTTCTATTCAAATTCGTATGATTTTAAAGAAAAATAATGTTTTGTTTTACTATAGGTAGCATTTTGTATTTGTACTTTTCTCCCTCATAATTATATGACTATTATATACTTATTTCTATAAAAACTGCTAATGCAATATGTTTTAAATGTTAAAAAATTTAGAATATTTAAAGTGTTTTAGAAAATAAAGAACATGTTTTATTTGTCTTCAAAAGTGAAAAATGTGCTTTAAATGGTAGAAAATGAACAATATGTTTTGAATATCGGAAAATGAAGAATGTGCTTTAAAGGCTAGAAAATGAAAAACATGTTTTATATATTGGAAAGTGAAGACTATGTTTTAGATTCTAGAAAATGAATGGTAGAAAAAAATAAATATGCTTTTAAATGCTAGAAAATAAATGACATTTATTACATTCTTATTAATGATATTGTATTCAGTGGTATTTTTGTTTCCTTTATATTTCTCATTATACAAAATGTAATTTTAAGAAAAACAGTTTTGTTTTAACTTTCATTTGAAAGGAATCTTTGCAATGATGATGCTTCAAAATCAAATAAATGTCATTTTAATTTGATTAAGTTTATTCCAAAAGGAAATTTTTTTCTCTCTAATTAAAATTATTAATATTTTGTATGAAATGTTCAAACATCAAAACGTTATGCCTTAAAAATTATAATCTCTAATTTTTTTAACTGAATTAAGGAATGATATGCAACAAAGCTAATTAAAATAGACATAGAGTATAAAATCCTGTAATGAAAAAATTATAAAAAGCATATGATAAT
This sequence comes from Trichonephila clavata, assembly GCA_019973975.1. NCBI lineage: Eukaryota > Metazoa > Arthropoda > Arachnida > Araneae > Nephilidae > Trichonephila > Trichonephila clavata. Next base: position 19,376 of record BMAO01025326.1, read on the forward strand.
TGTTTTTTTTTTTTATATTTTTCAGATTCTTCCTACAACCATAATTAAATTATTGTGATATAATTGGAAACTCAAACTTTTTGGTGAAAAGAAAAAGACAATAAACAGGTTTAGCAGCTATCAAAAGTATTTCTATGAAGAATTGTAATGAATCATAAACTATTTTATTTTGTAAAACTGAATCTGAAAATTGAGAATCCGAAGGTTCAAATCATTTAATGGAATATTCAAAAAAATTCTCTCCTTAGTATTAAAATTCTCGAACTTACTATTAAAGTTGCTATTGAAAACAGCTACTATTGAATTAGCTACTATCATTGCAATGAAAGACAGATTTATAGGCAGAAAAGTTGATGTTAGAGTTTATCTGAAGAGTAAACATGACTGTAAATTTGGGAATTTCAACCTCATGCAGATATGAACCGTTTTATAATTTGTACAATGTAAGGTTGGTCAATCGTTAGGGGAACATGGGGAACCCCTCTCCTTAATTATTTTTTTAAATCTAAAATATTTTTAAACTAATATTCTACTAGATTAACAAATATGCTATAAAGCTATTACTATTAATTGCTTTGTGCTATTACATATCACAAATCTCTTTCTTTCATAACTAGTAAGTTAGTTGCTTATAAACAGGGCCGGCTCCAGCAGTTTTACTACCCCGGACAAAAATGGTAAGCAAAAAATTATAATTAAAAAAAGAGGAATTGTTCACATAGATGCATACCTGTAAAACTTAAATAATTTTTGAGGAAAAAAAGGGAGCAAAATAATTATGTATTTTTTTTGTCTTAAAAATATAAAGCAATTCGAAATTAGTAACATAATTAACTGTTATTTGAAACGAGTAAAATGTAAGGGAAGGAATCGCCCATTTCAGCAGGACAATTTCTTCGAAAAAGAGTCTACTAATGCTGGGAATCACAAGCGTTTATTTTAACTTATAGCAAATACATTCGGGACTAAAATAAAACATCTCATGTGAATCTCTATATACCAAAAACCTTACTTACCCCTGTCCCCTTTTGGATAGCCAAAATAGGACATTGTATGGGTAAAAGGAATGTCCGTTGTAAACCCACTCTGGGCTGGGAAAAAAGTTACTAGGGAAAGATGTGTAAACATATCAAATTTCATGATTTAGCATGCACTCCAGCCTCGAAATCTTCAAGTTTCAACAGATAAGAAAACTGGCACTAAACACACAGAGAACAAAATAAGGAAATAAGATACCTTAAACAAAGTACCAAATTTCCACCCAATAATATTTCAGAAAATACATAAAATATTTTGCAACAAAAAATATTTCTCAAATTCTATCTAAATGCCATCCTTAAAATTTGCCGCACCTGTTTATAAATACATATAAAACAATGCTAAAGCATAAATATTTTTTAAAAGAGCGGATTTTTTAAGAAATGCAAACTGAATTGTTTGCTAACACCCAATAAAAAACACACAGTAAGAAATTATCTTTCGAAACGCTTTATTAACATGTTTACTTGGCTGATTGTTTTTTAAAGTTGCTCTCATAAGCAACATGAGGAGTATTACATACGGTCCTAGTAATTTTGAATTACGAACAGGTGACATTATTTCATATTCAGTCAATCAGCTATTATAACTGTAATTAAAAAGATTAGTTGTTTGCAGCTTTATTTCAATTTAGATCTGTGGCCACAGTAGCAAAGTGGTCATAGTCACAAACTCGTGACCGGCTTAGTCTTACTGAGTTTCAAAATAATGATAGTCGTTGCCAGTAACCTAGTGTAGCTTCAAAGTGGGATTTTAAGACACAACAAATCAATCAATACACACTAATACACACTTAATTGTACATCACTTAATATCAAAAAAGCAGTGTAGTTATCTTTAAAATTAGTGAGAAAATTGAACTATTTAAAGAATACTGTATATTTATATAATAGATATTATTTTACATTTATGCGGTTATTAATTTATAAATTTACCAACAATTTAATGGGCACATTGTTTTTAAATGATCACTAACATATGTGAAGTAAAATGTATAAACGAAATTTTAGAAAATTAAGGTTATAAATTAATTAACTTAATTAATAAATAAACTTTTATATAAAAATGCATTCCAAAAATAAATCCGAATCTTTAAAAAACACAAACGATTTGGAAATTTTGAACAATATAAATATTTCTTCTGGGTGTAGTTCTTCAAATTAGTGTTCATGAAACATTAATAATCGAGAATGAAATTTTATGACATGCTTTCTCCTAGTTCTATATTAATGAAAGTTTACCACAGTTTGTTCCCTATTTCTCTATTAATGAAATTTTAATCAAATACGATGCATTATTTTCATTAATATTATATAAGATGAGATGAAAATATAATAGCCTTCGAGATATTTGGTACGAAAAAATTCCATTCGATTGCGGAAAACTTTGATGCATAATTAATTCAGTCTGGTTATTGAGAGAATTCTCTTCGCAATTCAATCGAAATTAAAATAATTGTCAAAACTGCTTTGGAGTATTTGTCTTTCCCAACATGAAACAACCTTAATATGTATTTTAGAATACCTTATTTAATTATTAAGTTCATCGATGTTTAACGAAGTAATGGCACAAATCATATTTCCTTACCTCCGCAAATAATGTCGAAGGTGGCATGGAAATAGAATTGAATAATTTACGTATTTTTCATTCCGTAGTAGAAATTTCAATCATGTGTTGACAAATATTCTCTTAAAGCATTGCATGGTAGAAGCTCCCGCATGTTTGTTTCTCTAAGTAACAGACACTTTCATCAACCTAAATTAGATTGATGAAGTAATTACTTAATTATTTGAGTTTCAATTGCACATCAGTGGAAAATAACGATTCCCTATCTTTAGAAAAATATTTTTTATCCCTTCCATCAATTAATCAGATATAAAAGTGAGGAGTCTTATTAGAAATAGGTTTTTATATGTCTTTTACGTTAAACAAAGAAATTTACTAAATCGTTTCAAATACCGCATAAAAATTAGAAATAGCTTTTTGTGCCAGTTATAATGCTGTCCCTTGAACCAATTGATGATTGGATATGGATTTTATAGCGAATTTTTGGTGTTTCTGCCATTTCGATTGAGTTGTAAGGTTTCTTTATTTACGTTGTTTACTTCAAATTCTTTTAATAATCATAAATAAAATGTTTCTTGTTTTTATTTGAACCATTTTAGACAGTATTAAGTCATATTTTATAATATCAGTGCATAATTTTAAGCGCATTTTATATTATTATTTTGTAATCATGAATACTCAGGGTGGGCATTAAGTCGATCGCGATCGACCGGTGGACCACCAAGACATTTGTTGGGGGACCGCCTTCACTAAGACCTAATAATCATTCCATCATACGAAACTTCAGAAATATCATATTTATTCGAATCTAAACCGCGCCCCAAATTCTCAATAAGATTTTGTATAAACTGAAAAATAATCTAAAATGGTTAATCCACATCCAATTTTACGAAATTAAAATAAATTTAAAGAGAAAACTAACAAGAAGTGAATAATTAATTATTTTATCAGTATTATAAGTTTTTAAATACATGCATGAAGCTGCAATTGCTCTAAATACACCATCTAACTATTTTTTTTCCTCTTCGATTCTAAGCCACGCATTACATTGAAAAAAAAAAGTGCGGTTTAGATTCGAGTAAATGCGGTACTTTAAAATATACGTAAGGAAAAAAAGCAAATTGTAAGAGAAAATTTCGTTGAATAGAAAATGCACTTCACTATTTGGAATTAATTTTACGAAGAAAATTGGAAAATGTTCTTGGTTCCAGGAAAAGGTTCGCTAAATAGAGAAATTCGTAAAATGGAGGTCCGACTGGATTGTATACTTTCTTTTAGCTAACTCACTACACCTGCGCCACTGAGTGGACTGCTACACCTTGAAAAAAATTAGAAGTAGCCCGTACCCTGGAAAAGTCTGCCCACCCCTGATGAATACCTTTTCATTCCGGATGCATGTAACTAGTACTGAAATTTGCATAACATGATTAAAATTTGCTTATATCTAAACTAATTCTCTTAATATAATTTTAACAGTCTCATTTCTCAGGTTTCATGTGAAGTTTTTAAGAACATTAAAGACTGAGCAGAGGGTATGAAGCAAGAGAATAATATTTGATTCTGAAAAACAATGTTGGAATTACATGCCTCGAGATTGTCTAAGAATGCGGAATTAAACTTGTATAACCTCTTTTAAATGTATTAATAAATCTGAATTAAAAAATTCGTTTCATTTTCAAATTTTTATAAGAGCTATTATTAAGATAAATCTTAAAGCAGTACTTAAAATTTTTCTGTTTACCTGCACACAAAAAATTCTATTTATATTTACATCGAAACAAAAATGCCTTGTATTCGATCATTTTAATATAAATCTTTTTTATGACATTGTATATGTACATTACATGATTATTTTTCTTCAAACAATAAAAAGGTAAATTTCTAAGTCTTACAGATATACGATTTCTTTTGGAATGCACATAAATAAACCAAATGCGTTATAATCTTCAAAAATATCCTTTCACAAACCGATCCTTTCCATTAAAAGCTATTTCTTGTTTCATCATGGATCTGTACTTTTCTAAGTTTCTGAAAAGCGTTATTAAAAAGAATGGCAACAAAACAGAATCCAGCCAATGTTTGAGTTTATATTCCGAGGTAGATGAAAAGAAATACCTACAAAGATTACGTCAAAAAAGTAGCGCAAACAAAGAAAAAACTTTATCCAGCTTATCGGGTATATACTCAGTAAGAATGGTTTTCAATCTCCTTAAAACTTTCTATATTCCCTTTTGAGTCGTTGTTTTGTTCTTTATCTGTTTTTGTAAAGCCTTTTTCTGGATTTTGGAGAACTTCTTCTCCCTTACTTACGGATAATTCGGACTTACGTGTATCCGTATGGGATGGGATTTTAAGTTCCCACAAACACTCTTCCTCATTTCTTTAGAAGGCGGAAAGGAGGATAATGCAGGAAATATGTTTTTCCTTTACAAAACACCTGCATCAAAGAGAGCACAGGTTACATATAATCCTAATTTGATTTTGAATCTCTAAGACTTATATTGATAAAAATATATTGCGAAAATTGTAAAAGAAAATTTTGAATCATTAATATTATTAGTAATGTTTTCCGACAATATAAATTTCTGACATCTTCAAAACTTGGTTATTAATCGGTGGAAAAGATAAAAACATTCAAATATTTTTCCTGTTTTTTAAATCTCATGATGTAATTGCAAATAATTAGAATAACTTTTGACGAAGGATTAAATGAGGAAAAATGAATTTTTCACTCGTGTTTTTAATACAGGGTCCTCGAAAAAGACGTCCTTGAATTTAAATTAAAGCAACTGAGACAATAATAAAGATAAGTAATTTATTTTTGCACTATTGGATTTTAAAAATCTCTGATGTTTTGTCATCAATGCTCGGCAAACATGCCCAAGCATTATTCGATATCCTTCCAGTTGCGCTCTATCCCGTCATAGATCACAATCACTATCGCTTTATAAGTTATCTCTTTTAATTGGCAAAGATATAAAATTTCTTCGTCTTATAAACAATGTTTTGGAGTCAAATAAAAAATAAAAAGCCACAGGAGTAAGATAAGGGCTCTTAGGTGACCATAACAAAAAACACTTTCGGTGAAATTGCCGAATCGGCTACTGGTACGCCAAATTTTGAAAAATTGCCAATTTGGAGCGTTTGCGCCGATCCGACTTCTTCCCGCTGCTACAAAAATTAGAAGGGTTACCAGATTTGGCTCATTTATTGACTTGGCGAGAAAACGCAAGCATGGTATAAGTGGCCAATTCGACAATCCAACCAAACTTTCCTACCAGTCCCACGATCAGAAATCTGTTGTAGAGAGCTTCTAGTATCTTTAAGCTATAGAACGTTGGAGCTCCTTCTATCTGAAAAACAAATAACTTTTTTTCTTTCTCAATATACTCAGTTTGAGAGAACACGTTCCCCTGCAGCATGTACAAGTGTATTCCCACTCATCAATGTTTCTCCTTAAAAGACGAAAGTACCTATAACAAGATCTTGTATGAGAACCCACATATCATTAGCATATTAGAGTCACAAGCGTAGATTTTGTATTTCTACTTCTGTTGTTTTTTTTAATCTTGCCTAAGAGTATTTATAGAAATGCATTATGTGTGTACATTTGTGTCCGAAGCAAGCAAATCCTCTGATTGATCTGTAATTCCAAAAAATTCTACTGGGAACATAAAACTCAAACAGCAAATGCACGATGTGGTGCTTAAAGGTTGTTGGAAGTACCGTAGTCACACAAAAAGTGAACTTACGTATAAGTTATGGAACAAAGCCTTATTGCTAGCATTGTGTTAGCAAAAAATACTGCAGGGCTATGAACAACCAAATCACAAATTTCCTTAGTAAAGGATATATTGTAATATTAAAACAACGCTTTTTCTGTTACCACTCAAATACATATGAGTGAGTTCTTCAGTTGAGACATTATACTTCTCTCAGTTGTTCCTTGTTCGAAGAGATTGTCCTTGTTTTACGCTTTGCTGTAAGACTTTTTCTGAAAATATTAGTGAAGGAAAGTTAATATAGAAGTACCTAGTAAATTTTTTTTTAAATGCAGGCTTCAAAACATTTATTAGCATGGAGTTTATTTACTGTGGAATAAATTAAAATGTGAATGTCTTTTTATAAATGCACATCTGAAAATGACTTGTTAGTTCCTAAACTTTACCTGGACATTAATTATGTAATAAATTTGAGAGAGAGAGGAGGGTAGCGAACTTATTTATATGATTCTCTATCTATCAGGTTAGATGTATTCGAGAAATGTTCATAAAATATTTTGGTTCTGAAATACGAAAACTGGTATTCATACAAGTACTGATTTTCAATTTATTAGACTATATTTGGAAAACTGAAATATTTTAAACAAAAAGAAGAACATTTTTTTAACAATTTTGCTACAACATTCGAAATATTTTCTTTCAAAATATGTATTTGTATGCTCAATCAAAATAAATTACACGTATTTAATACAAGGCAATATTTATACCAAAAACACTTAAATGTATACATTTTTAATAAAATTTACAATAAAAAAGATTTGAAAAGTCACAGTGAATACAAGTCCTGTGAAGACATTCACAAGCCTCTTTCATTTTGATTTAGGATTGAAGAAATACCTGATATATACAACGCCCCATTCAAGTCAAAAAACCAAAAGAAACATCGCAAGGAACTTGGAAAAGAAGGTACTGTTCCTTCTTTCCAGGACATCTAGAAAAGATTATGAATATTTTGTAATTTATTATATACAAAAAGTCTCTTTGCCTGGAACATTATAAGGTGATTTGTGAAGACTGCAACAAGGTATCTTAAAATATAAACAGTAGAGGCAGTGATAACACACCATTATCTTCTCGATGTTTTTTCATTTAAAAATCTCAATTTTTGATTCTATTTTAAATATTATTTTATGTCAAATACATTTTAATGTAAAATCTCACCAGTAAAATAATTTAATTATCTTCATACGCAAGTATAAGGGGATGCATCTGAGTGAGGCTACGTGCCTATGGATGGAACTATTTTACCTAGTGGAGGGAAAATATTTTTTGTTGCAAAAATCTATTTTAAATGTATTAAGTTAACATAAGTATATCTGAAAATTTAAGTCGCACTTTACTGTACATGGTGGGAAACAAGAACACTTTAATCATCTACAGCAAAGTATAATCCGGAAACAAATTTAACAAGTCTTCAGTTATTGCTTCAGATTTTTAAATTAAAAACATTTAATTAAGTAGCAAGGTAATCTATTCATTTGGCAGTACCTTCTTTCAATATTTTACTTTGTTCATTTTATTTATGCCTTCTTCCACATTGCATTTCACTTTTTTCACATCATTTTTCTATCTCGACATAGTTTTTTTTTTTCACGAAAAAGGAATTTCATCGTTGTTTGCTTTTTAAGTTTTTCGAGAAAATTAAAGAGATATAAAGTAATTTGTTTTTTTTTTCAAACCGAGTTTTTTATTTTCTGGAACATGAATGTACAGTAAGTTTTTTTAATGAGCCAATATGAACGCTGGTCTTTTCGTATTTACCAGCTATCATGTTTCTATTTTTTTTCTTTGCATTTTGCCCCATATTAAAGCTTTTGCAGCTGTTTTCTCCCCGTTTGCGTTTGCTCACAGTCTGACTGAATCATAGGAATCTATAGCAGTCTATACATTTTTATTTGGATTAGAAGTACATAAAACATTTTAATTTAACCTATCTGCTTAAAAGTATATAATAAAATAAGTATATGTGTAGTACATAATAAAGAAACATATCCTACCTAAATGGAGTTCCATTGTGAAGGAATACTGCTTTTAGGTTCACCTTAGAAACATAAATAAAATGGCTTCATTCCTGTAGATTATGAAACTTCATCTAGTTATTTATTCTGAAAACCAAATTCACCTAAAGAGTTTTTACTAACTGGCCCTCCGAGAGAGACAGAAAAGTAATACACAAAGTTGTACAAACAAGAAAATACAAGATTTTAAAATATCTCAGAAAAAAGAGCAAACGCGGGAAGACAAAATTACAAATAGTTTGCTGAGTAATTATATAAAGATAATAACAAAAACTATTATAAATCATATTGTTGTGGGAAATAGAATATAACTATAATTGTTTTCTGTGTAGGTTTTACAATATGAAGTTTAGCTGTATTAGACAAAGAAAATCATAATGATAGACATCCGTAGGGAAACCAAACAAATATTTAGATGCGAAAAGTAACCTACGAAGGTAAACAGTCATGATTGGTGAGAAAAAAATAATTTGCCAATAAATCAGGAAGAGATAAGTTTCTCAAAGTTTATGATGAACAGCTTGATCATCTGCTCCTTTTCACAATCATTTCAGAAAAGGATCAAGATTTATAAATAATTATTCAGTAAAGAGAGGAAGCACTGGGGAACATTAAAGATATCACCCTCAAAAACAGTTTGAGTGAGAATTACATTTAAGTCTGTGAAGTTACATTAAGTCTAAGCCTTTAACTGGTTTGACTGTACACCATATGGGCCACCGAAAGCTCACCACAACCAGTTTGCCCGCTTACTGTATGGACACCTATATTTTCTTCTTTCTATCTTTTATTTCCATCTTTTATTCTTACAGAGATATATTATTAGTGTTAGTGTTTTAAAGAGATGCAGTTTGTGTATGATTCTAAAATACTTCTCATCTATGATTTTCCTTCTGTTGAAAGGGGGGGGGGGATTTTCATTGTAGGTAGGGATAAAGATTCTCAAAAATATTCGATAAAGAGCAAGGCAATGTGCAATTTGTTACTTTAGAAGAAATGAAAATGGAAAGATAATCCAAAAATGCCAATATTATCTCTAGCACCATTACAATGTAAGACTTGGCATTATAAAATGCCACAAATTATGAATATATATATATATTATAGTTAAGAATAGCTTGTGATATCATTAAGTACATGCAAGATAAAAAATTATTTCTATTCACACCTATGACTTTGAAGATTTATTTAATTCCATAGATATTGGGGATATGGTTAAAATTCTCAAAATAGCCTATAACAAATATTCTTTGAATAAACTAATTAAGTATGATAAATATCTTTCAATTATTCATCTAGTACTATATGAAAATTATATTTTTCACAATAACTCTTATTATCAGCAAATTAAAGGTCTTCCACAAGGAGGACCTGCGAGTAACTGTTTAGCCAATATTTATCTGCACTTTTATGAATATGATAACATTAGTTTCGATTCTTGTTACTTTTTTAGATACATAGATGACTTAATCATCTTTAGTAATATAGTAAATTTTTTCCTAGTTTTAAATATTATCCCCAATATCTGAAATTATTAAAAACCAATTATAATAATGACTCTGCAAACTTTTTAGACCTACAATTAATTGTTAAGAATAATATACTAATTAGTAATATTTTTGATAAAAGAGACTCTTTTGATTTTAACATTATTAAAATGCCTTTTTGGGAAAGTAACCTACATCTCCCTATCTATTTTTAGAAATATCATCTTAAATTTTATAAAAAGAAATAACGATTTAGTCACAGATAATGATGTTAAGCAAAATAATTTTAAGCTATTCCGCAATAATTGCTTGGAATACAACTATCCAAGTAACTTCATTTTTAAATATATTTCTAAATTATCTCTCTAATTCTCCTTTTCAAAGTTTAAGTATTATTCTTTGTTTTTTCTCCTTCTGTTTTTTATTATTTTCAATTTGTTTTAGTTTGCTTTGTTTAATTACAAAAAAAACTATCCAGGTGGCGCCACTAATTTTTGCATCTGGTTTTACCAACTTAACACGTCATTTTTAACGATCATTTAGCGTATTGTTCTCGTACGTACAGTTTTTCCCGCTCTCCGGTTATTTGCATTTTTTCATGTAAGTTTTTGCTTCATTATTCCTTTTCAAAATTATTTTTATTTGTATTTTGTTAGGATTCATTTCCTTTCATATTTTCTATTATTTTTATTTTATTTTTCATTTGGTTGCAAATTACACGTGGTTGGTTTTAGGCCTAACTTTTCAATATTGGTATGTTTTCCTGTTATGTATAAAATTTCTGCTGAACAGGGGAAGGTAGGATCCATAAAATATATTTAACCCTAATTTTGCTGGTCCTAATTCAGCAACAGCTTTAGAAATCATAACAGGTCTTCATTTTAGTCTATTGACTCTTTTGGCTTCTTACATTTTAAAGTTCTAATTCTGTTCCATGTTATACATACGCTTAGTTAATTCTTCTATAATAGACTCTTCCATCATTTTTAAAGTGTGTTTCTTTAAATCTGGTTTAAATCTTCTAGCTTTGTTAGTGATATTATTTTGTATTATCAATTTTATTATGCCATGTATTTCTTTCATTTTATGTTACTATATATATATATATATATATATATTACAAAATATACAAAAATTAGTTATAAACCTAACATAACTGTAGTCATGATAGAATAGTCTTAGCCACAGTAGTACTAGAGCAAAATCCTGGCCTTAGGAAGCAGAATTGCAGATTTAAATAAAGTTTTTCGGCCAGCCAACCTTCTCCTGGGGAAAGCAAGAAATTTCTAGAGAAGTTTAACTATTATTACAAATAAAACCATAATCTATTAGTGTGTGCAATATATATATGCACACACACACACAAAATCCTCAACCATTTGAAAGAAATAAACGAATAGGAAATTCTTTGTAAACATAAGAAAAGTTCTTTCAAGACATATGAAACATTCTTCATAGCATACACAGTAATAGCAAACATTAAAAGAGCTTTTGTTTTCTACACTTATAAAATAAAAAATATTCTAAAAACTTTAAAAATAAAAATAAAACTCTTTCATTTTCGCATTTTATTAAAGATTATGCTCAATTATAAGTAATAAAAAATGTGCCTTTTTCAATTTTTTGGCCACAACAATTGACCACTAAAGGGGTTAATTCAGTTATAAGTTGAAACAAATTAATATATATAGAAAGCTCGTGTTTAATAAAGTTAAGATAGTTACCAATGTTATTGTGTAAAAAGGTAGAGGAGGCTCTGTTAGTACAAAAGTTAATTTGGATATTGTGGTGAACCACCCAGCAGCGACATCAATAAAAGAGATTTTTGCCCAAAAATTGTGTTATAATTACTAATCATGAAAAAATAGGATTTAAAGAGAGTTCCAGTAGAAAATACGCATTGAGAAATCAGTCTTGTAACTGATTTTTGAGCCATCAGGGTAAATTTCCCGCTCCAACAGGCTTTTGCAAAAGAAGACTTAAGCTCACGAGAAATAGTATGGCATGACGGTTGGAATGTCTTTGCAAAATGATATTTCATATTACTGTTCAAAAACTTATCCCGTTGCCCCAGGAAATTTATAGGAAAATATATACATCAATAATCAAAACATTTCATACCTGAAATCTTGTGTCCAGCAATTATGTTATCTAATGAGAATCAGAGTCTTCCTTTGATAGAATGTAAACCACGTTTCTTTCACTCTGCAAATTACTAGATGATATAGATTCGCCATCAACAAGTTAACATGTGTCTGTGATACGCGAAGAATGTCACAGTGAGGTATTGATCTAATCTAAGAATGATATTGAGATAATTTTAACATGTTTCTGCTTCTTAAAAGAAAGTATTATTATTGTTGTTAGAGTCATACAAAAACAACGGTCCTTTTAGTTCGTATCTAGGTTCCCTTTAGATCGTTGGTATGTTGAAAGACATTGCCAGATAGAAGTCCTCTTTTCTTTAATATATTCTCAAAGTTCAGTAGAACATCCTAGACAACAAATTGTGGTTACCATGGGTTATCGTATTTCCCAATTCTGCATCCAAAATAATGTAAGTAGAAAGGTTTAATTAAAGGAGTAAAATGTTTCGGCTTAAATTGCTCATAAATAATTTATAAATCTACCAAAAAGTATCAATAGAACTAAGATTTTGCTAAATATTTAGAATTTTCCGTTTGTCAGTTTATCAAAAATACTTCAAATAAGCAATCAAATCATCATATCGTCTTCATGTCTGATGAAACTCATCTTAATGGAACTTAAATGCATTATACGACACTCTTGATGAAATATTTGCCTTATAGTGCTGCCTCAATGGGAGAGCTGCGTTTTAATTTTCGAATCCGAACGTCTTGCACTCTGATCATTGTAACTGTTACACAAATATCAATGCAATTATTAAAGCATTTTTAACTATTTCTATTTAATTTTGATGTGTGGTAAGTCTAACCTGTTTATACAGTTAATAGTTAGTCGAAATCTTTTAGAAACTTTTAACTTTAGAAAAACAGTAAGGTAACATCCATGTGGTATATCTAAATTCAAATATCTCAGAATTGAAAAAAATTTTATTTTATGAATAATTTCTAAATTCACAAAGATATGGTTAGATAAATTTGTTAAAATTTCGCATGAAGATTATTCACAATTTATCTCAGTAGAAATAATCCTATTTTGCTTAACAAGTACCATTTCAGATAATACAGGTTAGATTAAAATGTTCGATATTTCCTCACTTTATAGTTGCGTTTTCAAAGGCTTGATTTTTCCTGAAGAAAAATGTAAAATTTCAAATGTTTTCAAATTTTATTCGAGCCAAATTTTAACCGTATCTATTTATCCGAACCTAGTAGCGATACTTTTTAACTTACATATATTATGTAATAAATCGTTTTAAGTATTCTAGAAATTTTACCGATTGTCTAAGGTTGATGATATAACCTCAACATAATAAAGTAATTAGAAAAGGTAACAGGAAAACATTCCCTTTATTTTATGAATAACTTTCTAAAAGTATTTAAAGACTTATAAATTTCATTGCATCTTACATTAAATATTATTTAAATCTAAATTAAATTGACTTTTGTATAATACATTTAATTCAATATCTGTTTAATATATATTAAATTGATGCTTGTCAAATATTGAGATTCATTTTGTTAAATGAATCAAAATATCTTTCTAAATTTTGGATAATAAAAAATGATAAACCTTATTTTGCCTTTCTTAGAGATATATTTTTAAAGATGAAAATATATCTCTACGAAATGACGAAATGAACTTAATTTTTACAGCTTGACTTTTTTTTAATTTTTATGTTACAAATATATATGTAAGCAAATTAAAAATATAATATGCATGCGTTTTTATTTTAAAAGTGAAATATGCATTATTGTTGACTGCCTTCAAATGTTTGTAAAATTTTAATCTCATTTTATGAATAGAATTGATGCACTTTTTTACGTACTATATCCATTATGAACGTATTTATTTTTCGATATTTATATAGGAAACTATATTTAAAGCAAGTTCAATGAAAAAGGTGTGTTTTAAAGGACAAAGTTAAAATGCGCGACATTTTACTTATATTGAAATATCTGCAGTTAATTACCATTCCTTTATTGTGTGCAAGTATGTGACCAAATAATATTTAAAATAAAATAACAAATATTAGCCGCGACTTTAATTTTCCCTACACCACATTTTTTTTTGTTTGAATACATAATTAAAATGAAAACACGTAACAGTTGCATATTTCGTTTATAATTGAAATTGAAATGCAGGTTTGTTTTTCGTCACTACTGCTAATGCGTATAGAGATGCATGAATGCTTGTCAGTACTACTATGCATGTTAAGATATGCATTTCTATTCCGTATTTAATATATTCAGCGAAGCAAACTTTTAAATATAAGTTTTCAAGAAACTACATTCCGTGAATGTAAGCACGTTCACTTATAGTAAATCCGTAGAGACAGGAAAATATTAATGACATATTTTTATAAATTTCGTTTCTTACCGCCTTAAAAAGCATTCAGCTGGAATTTTTGTGAAAGGCTAAGGCAAACATTTTAATTTGAACATCTAACTAAAGGGGACATTCAAGTAACGTTCACATAAAAAAAATTTCTATCAAATTAGCATTGCTATTTATTAATATTGCAACAAGAATGATTATTGTAAATCTAAACTCAGAAGTAACTGTGCTGAAAATTTAGCGTTCTTAGTCAGTCCGTACTCATTCTTCCTTTAAAAAGACACACATATTTTTTAAGATATATTTATTTATGAGATGCTCGGGATCTAAATATTCCAAACAAAATATTTTAAATTGTAATAAATTATTCTCTCTTTAAAAATTTCAAATTTAAGTGTTCCTGTATTCATTAAATTTTAAAATGAACTAGAGTTACAAAATAAATAGCTTGAAATCAAATTATAAATGTAATTTTGTAATAAAATGCTAGCACAATCTAGATTATACACACAAAGGACGAAATATATAATTGATATTTAAATCGTTCATTGTACGGAAAGTCTACAGATTTTTATTAAAATATCAAGGAATGTATGCATTGGAAAATCACCATCAAAATCAAGCAGTTTTATTTTGGGGAACTTGCACAGCAATTTCAATAAAAGTATACATTTGTTAAAAATTTATCCATTTATAGAGAAAAAAATTAAATAAAAATTTTTTGAGAAAACCTTATTAAAAGAACTTCTCAATTTTGTTATCGTATGAATTTTCTTGAAATTTTTAAATATTTGTGAAAAAACTAATACAGATGATATCAGATTCAATTTTCATTCGGGAATGTGTTAAAGCAATAAAAAAAGAATCATGCACATTACGCATTGTAAATGTAAATAACACATAAATAAAAGTACACATAGCAATGTTGGTAACATTCTGGATATCAACAGAATACAGTTTATCTTTAGTTTAAAATGAAATGAAATAAGTTTTCCTTATCAGATACAAGTCTGTCTGCTCTATACAAATTAATATACAAAAATATCGAGATATATAAGTTACTTATGTCTCTTAGAATGTTACAATTTATTGTGTTATAAATATAACTGTGAACTTACCCTGAGGATGAATCTTATGTCCATAGATGATAGTTACAAAATCGTGCAAAGCAACATAAGTAAATTAGTATAATTGCGTCAAGTTAAAAAGTAATCAATGTGCAAATTTTTGTTCGCTTGATTCATGTGGCAGTGTCGATTGAAAGTTAAAGGTCTTTGGTGTGTGCAGTTAGTTCTTTTGCAGTAAAATCTGAATATCAAAAATTAATCGATGAATGTAAGTTTTGAGTATAATCTTCACACAACATTTAGTTGGTTTTAATTTGCGGAAAGGTTATCAGAAATTTGAAAAAATAAGATAAATTACAAATATTGTCGAAAAATATTCAAAACAACCCACAGTCTACTTTCTTGACGAAGTACGGTAATTCAAATAAGTAGAATATGCAACAAACGCAAACTCTGTGATACTCTCTTTCTAATACTAGGACCACGGAGTACATCGTTCTAACAACGAAGAACGATCCTTCAAACTGCAATTTGCCAAATGACAAATTAAAAAGCAACCATTGATATTTAAACAGCACAAAATATTATTTCAGGACGTTAAAAATAAGTAGAATCATACCTCCGAAGATCTGCTGTGTGTATCCCACAAACAAGAGAGTAACGGTGCACCCGTTTGTATAACATCAAAAATGAACTGAGAACGACTGGACATGAGTACTTTTCTCAGATGCGAAAAAGTTTGTGTGATTGTTGATGGTGATCTGGTGTGAGAATAATCCGGCATATTGACGCTAAAATATCCAATATATATATAAAACAGCGATGTGGGATTTTAGTGTACCGGCACGTACCAGCACCATGGAGAATGGCTACATGTCAAATGTTATATTAGCTGAACCTTTGAATACTCATTCAGATTTATTAAGGGGCCACAGTATGATTCGATGTACAAAAATCGTTAAAAAAAACACAAATCTATTTTTTTTTTACTCTATATTATTTCTTTTAATATTTTTTTACAAACTTACAAAACTTGAAAGCTCTAAGTTTAAAAAACGCACAGTTATAACAACTTTTACGTTTGTTTTTATTCACATTCCAATGGCAAATCAAAACTTTAAACTGACTTATCTCGGGGAGAGGGGAGATTAAATAACTAGTTTGTCTTCATTTAAAATGCTAAGACTTTTTTCTATTGGGCTTAATACTCAGAAATTTTTGTTCACTTGTTGCTGATAGTACATGGAACAAAAGTTGGTATGCATTTTTCAATCAAAGCATTAAATCATTCAATCAAAGCATTAAATCATTCAATCAAAGCATTTCTTTAAAAAAAATTGAAGTTAAAATTTAATCATTTTTTAAGGAATTTTCAATATGCATTCATAAAAAAAGTATTGTACGAATACCAACCATGTTATCGCAAAACTCATACCAATTTTTGTTATGCATAGTTTGACGTACTTGTAAATCAAATTCTATATATAAACGTTTATTTTTGTAGGAGGAATAGTATTGTAAAATATCTTCATAAGTTTCACGTTTTTCCCTTAAAAAATTAAATGGTTAGCTTTTTATGAAATTTTGAGCACAAAATATGTTTTACATCATTTATACACATAGGAGGCAACCAAGAAATTTATGAAAATCATTATATTAAAAATTTCGTGTAAATCGTACCTTGCCACCTTAATGAAATTCTGTCACCTCAAATTCAGTTTTTGTGTGTGCATGTCGATTCCAATAATACATTTATTTGTATGGATAAAAACACGAAATGTCATCGGCAATGTCTAGGGAGCAATTATGTTTAATATTACATCTGACTAACGCATCCCTGTAGTTTAAATCTGACTAAAAGTGCTTGTAATTCCAAAGGTAATGTCTTTCTGCTCAACTACAACCTACAACCTACAAGGTACCCTCTCTTTTACAATGAAAAATTAACTGGAAAGCTTGCTTCAAAGGCTGAATATTAATTGATTAACTGTAAAATTTGCTGTGTCGACAATTACATCGAACTTTGCGAGGGAATGTATTATAATAAGTGTTACACATGTGTTATTGTGATGAGCTGTTTGCATGATTTTTACGGCTTTGCATTTGGATCATATCTGTATTTTTCCTAAATGCACTGTCTGTACTTCAAAATTATTGTTGTTATTAACGTTGGTCTTGAACTACTTGAAAGCTATGATAATTTCAGAAAGTATCTCAAAGTTTGAACTTGTTCAGATGACGAAAACTTGAGAAACTCTAATCAAATTTTCACTCTACATCATATGAAACTTTTAGCTTGACTGATTAAACGTATCGGTATCACACGTCGATCTTCAATGTACAACAGAAGTCTAACCATGATTAAAAAATCAACAGCAGCACGAGCTCTGATAAAATCACACCGTACGAACTGACTGCAAAGTATCAAAGATAAAGCTTGAAGCACTTAAGTATTATTTCCAGTTCCAGCTTTAGTGGGTGCTAAAAAGAAAGGGTCTTATCTTGATTAATTCCCAAGGAAATCACAATTTTCTTTTCTGGTTTTGTCCACCAATAAATTAACTTAATTTTAAAATTTATTAACATTTTTGCGATAAGTTTATATTTTACACTTAAACATTTACAATCCGATACAGTATTTCTTGTTAGTTATAGACATCGCCAAGAAAAAAATTCTTACATTCCTTAAATTAAAATAATTTTTGAGCTGATTGAATTACTTACGATCCTTGTGCAGATACGAAATGTATAAATTTAATTAGTAGCTTTCATTCATTTGCAATATTCTACAAATAATGTAGAGTAAGATGCATTTGCAGAATATAAACACATTTATGTCGGAGATTATTTATTGAGCAAAACTAATGCTAGTTAATGTTTTTACATTTATGATTAATTCTTTAAATGTAACTTTATATGATAACTGTAACTGTAGTAATGTATCAACGAATATTTTTAATTAATCATATAAAAGTTTAAATGCTCGAACAAGGAAAACGTATTAAATTCGACTGGAGAAAACTAAAACTAACTAATCATTTCTAAAATAAATTATTCCACGGGAAATGAGAAATCCAATAGTTTGCTAAACTTTGATGTTTCCGCGTATTTATAGCAATATGTCTATGTCAACTTTTATATAGCAGCCTGTGAAAGGTTTTACAGGAAATAATAAAAAAGATAACCTTTTCGAGGACACCGTATTTCTTCTTGATTTATTCTTATAATTTAGTTTGTTATTTTTAGATTATTATAATAATGCTACCGTTATATCTTTTGGAATAGTTTCGTCGATGTTGTCGATGACGAAGTGCTAAAATGTTTTTAACCCGGCATCACTCGCGTGAAAAAAACGACCTAAAGTTCTCGCGCAGGGTGTGTCATATCCCAAGGGTGTTTATATTGTGTTTTTACCGTAAAATTTGTATACAAAGATTAAAAAGGAAAAAAATAGGAACTACAACATGTTTATAACATTTTTCACACAAAAATTTAGTTTTTTTTTTTGTTCTTTTTATAAGGGCATTCAGTGCATTGTTTATACACTCCTTTAATCGCGTCGTCAGTAAGTGCGATGTTTTCACTGGATCTTAATTTTTTTTAAATATGTATCTTTTCAAACTAAACATATAGGAGTAAACTTCTTTATTCTTTAAATTTAAAAATTTGGGAATTTCTTTTTTATTTTCTCTTGTTTTGTTCCAGCAATATTTTTTTTTTCAAAAGTTCATCAGAAAGTGAAAACGATGTATACCAGTTATCTCCTTTTAAATTACATTCTTCTCAAATGTTTTTGTGTCCCTACATATAAAACATTTATTTTCAACAGAGTCTCCCTTTTCTAAATCTGTATCGATTTCAGTGGAGGAATCATACTTGATGTTATACTCTTCATTTGCTTTTTCCTCATCATAACCGCGAAGAGAATTTCTTCATCCGAAAATGCTGTTGTACTATATCTATTAAATACTGTATTTATTAAATTACTTAAGTATCACATTTCTTCATCGTAACTACAATAATACGCTATAGAATAAGGAAGATTTTAAAGCGTACTCACGCATTAAAAAATGTAACTCACCTTCACGCGCAGGGGTGACACACCCAAGAAAGTGGTATCCAAAGATCTATTTTAAAAATTCGCTAACAGGCTTGATCTCATTGAAGGTTATGACCTTAAAGTCAAGTAGACTAGGAATCATCCATTTTCCAAAAAAGATTTAGCAGGAGCGCTGAAAAAAAGTTAGACGGGGGATTTGACACACCCTACGCGAGTGGTGACGGGTTAAATTTGTAACATAACAAAACAATTAAGTTACTGGGTTACGTATTAATCTTAAGCCTAACCAGCTTTTGCTCAAAGCCAAATCTTTTTCATAATCATCTTTATGTCCCATTCTTCCTTCCACAATGAATCTCGAAAATAAAGTACTTCTCTATACTGCCGTACTACGTCTCATCTTAGCATATACCTGCCCTGTGTGGGTTTAAGCAGCAAATAGTTTTATCTATGTTTAAAATGTAAGCCAAAACTCTACTATCAAAATAATGGAGCTGATTGATGAACGAAAACTCTGACATTTATGAAGCTCTTAATATCCCAACTTTTAAAAATCATATCCAACATGTAGCTTTTATACTGTTTTAATAATATACTAATACACAGGGGGAAAAATGTCAATATGTTTAACATCAATAACTCTGTATTCAATTCGACAATGTAAATAGGCCAATGTTAATCCTCCTTGATTAATATAATACTTCATAAATTCTTCTTACCATTTCCTTCTAGGAAGCAGGGTGTATTTCTCACCAGCTAAATTCCCTTCTTTATTTTGAAGCACTATTTTGCACTGTAATTCTTGAGGAGAGTCACTCCTCGAGAAACTGTGTATTTACTTCCGAATCTCATTGTTATTCCACTCTTAATTCTGCCCACACACAGGTATTTTTCCACTCAGTCGTTATCTATATTAAATTCAGAGGAGCCATTCCAGAGCCAATTTACTCTTACTGATATCACTACATGTTTTCTCGACGGTTTCTGACCATCGACTACTTCTGATTACTCCCCACTACATTGCTCCTCCCCCGAACCACGTATCGCATCACTGCAACTACCTAAAGGACTCACTTAGCACCAGGATAGAGCAACAAAATGGGGCTCACACTTCAACTCATCGGATACGAGATTGGGGTTTGCTACGCGATCAAAGTTCTCCATTGAAAAGACCAAGTCCCATTCTTACTTAAGCCTCTCAAAGTCTCATTCTTTACTCTTGACTACATATAAAAATGCCCTTAAACGTTAAAAAAGACAATACATTTCCATAACATTTCATCAAAAACTTAGATACAAAAATTTGAAAGATGTAATCGGAATGAGAGAAAGAAATTTAATCAAAGAAACAAAATAACATTTTACCATGTAAATGAATTAAAATGAGTAAAATGCAATATTTGAATTGAAATGGGTGCGTGTAATATTTTAAATATCTGTATTTAAATATTAAGATTTCTGAAAGATAAATATATAAAGATGTTCAAGCTCTTATTATTAAACAAATTATCTTTGTTTAATCTTCGGTATCATAGACCTAAACATGATCAAAGAGAACTAATTAATAAATTGTGTGATTCTTCTTAAGAAAAGTTCTTGAAAATATTTTGTTGAATATTAATAATTATTATATTATATAATAGCCATCATAGCAAAACACAGACATAATTCAATATGCTCATTACAAAATAAGCATAGGTAATTTTTTATATTTCAGAAATATAAAAAAATGCAATGAATATGGAAAAACTAATATGTAAAATTTTTGAAAAGAAAAGATAGCTATGGTGAATTATTATGACCGGTGTAATACATCCCGATAATGAAGTGCTTCTCAAACTTTCAATATTTGCGACCCAATATTCAATCATAATTTTCATCGCGCCCCGTCCCTGAATACAATAACAATGTATTGAATTCAAAAATACTATACTTTGATGCTAAAGCTATAATACGACTTTAACCTCTTAAATGCCACCGGCGAATGTAAACGACCCACTCACCCAAGGCCTTGATTGCCTGGACGTATATATACCTCTTTCAATAGTACGATCTTTTCTGTGCACTGATGTTCATAAAATTATTTCGTAGGATTTGCTTATTTATTCCTCCCCCCCCCAATACATCACATACGCACATCTACGAAGAGAACGGTGGCATTGGGGAGCGAATTGCATAGCTTTTAATCATTAGTTAGGGGATTAATATTAAACAATAAAATTATTAAAGTAAGTCTTAATTTTTCTGTATAATTTTATATATGACAAGCCCCTGGGGTAACTGGTAATTATTAAAATTGAACTTCACCTAGTCATACATTTATAAGCGTATTATATCAGCGAAAATGTGTATTTTATTTTTAGTATGACAGAATGTTTTTGTTTGTTTATATTCAGTAAATTAATATTTTTTAATAAACTTTTGTTTTCGACTTTTCACTATGCTCGCGCCCCCTTTGTAGAGTTATCACGCCCACTATGGGGGTGCGCCCCACAGTTTGAGAAACTCTGCGATAATGACATATTTTAAAGAAAAATTCTAATAATGTTCTTCCTTTTTTCACGTTTCTCTTTTTATAATCTTTAAAAATAAAGGTAGGAAGCACAAAGCTTAAAAAAATAAGTACCACATCCTTTTGTTAAAATGCCATGAATTGGTTGACAACTTACATTAAAGAACCCAGAAAAGTAATATTTTTGTCCACTAATATCATTTTTTTGGAAATATACCTCTACGAGCTGAAGTAATCTATATTCCTTCATATAAATTGTCATTTTGAACCACGAAAGCACAAGTTGATGAGAAAAGTAATAAATATATTTACAACGCAATGATCTACGTAGCGAAAATATCATAAATATCCTAGAAAAACGTATAACTCTTTGAAAGGTGGCTTATTCAATGGAGTAATACTCATAAAAAGGCAGAATTTATAGATAGATATATCGATCACAATTTCTCAAACACAAGTGATAAATATTGACTTTATAATACGGAAAAAATAAAATGATGCGATCTATAACTCACATTTCTTCTTTTATGATTATACACAGCTTGACAACTTTGATAAAATAGTCATCCATATCCGTTTTTCCCCTAAAATAATTGTTAGTAAGCAAGGTTTGAAGAAATAGAGCTTATACCTATATTCAGATGAACCATTAATTATTTTTTATTACACAAGTTGGCCTAGATTTTAAATAAAGGAACAAGATAAGTAAACAAGCTGACTGACAGAGAAATTTTAAAAACAACAGAAACTTTCATTCAAATCGAAATGAAGACACAATGCACTTCGCAAAATGTGAATTCTTATTGGAGGATGGTGTATATTTGGTATGTTCTATACATGCTCTACATGCAGTGGATTAGAACTCAGAAGCCTCCCATTGAGTAACAATTGAATTCAGATGTAGCAGGGGCTTAAATATATGTTTTTGTTCTTAATCAAAGTATCAACAATACTTATACTTGTCTACCGATTTGTTTAATATAAGTTAATAAAACAAAAGAACGATATCTGTCTAAAAAGTATCCGACTAAAAAAATATCAACATCCTCAAGTTTGTGACAGTGATCTCCATTCAGTAAGTTGTATCTGGTAACATTCCCTCACTCCCTATGTTTATTGAACTTTGAATCCACGCATGCGTGTGAGAACTATGCTTCTTTATTTATGTCAGTAGTAAAAAAAAGAGATGTAACGCGAAATACTATGTAGTTTTTGTCTCTAGTATATGTTGTCGTGCCCCAGTCCTATCTTGGACTGGGTTCACATTGCGCGGCGCGCCTGGCGTAGAAGAAAGCATATCATCACCAACAAAAGTCATAACAATAATTATCTATTGTTGACAGACAAACACAATTAACAAGCACAAGTTCAAATTATAAGTGGAAATCCTGGAGTGATTATCTAATCCCTAGATTAATCCTGATACTCAAATCTAATACTCAATTCTAACCTTCCAATCTAATATTCCCGTCTAAGTAATCTCAGCTATCAGAATTGACAAGGAGACGAACTCTTGCTAACCTCAGGTCAGTACTTAATTTGATTCCTTTAATGATTAATCTATTACTTGGCTATAATACTATCAAATACGCGCTAAGCTTGTTGAAGTGATCCGTAGACGATACTTACATTTAGTTTGGCAATTCCTTCTCTCTCCTTCTTACTAAATCTAGACTTTATATAGTCGAACTAATTAGCATATAACTATCTCGTGTTTTTCCCGAGGAGGCTGTGAAATAGAATAATTGCTGACCCCAAAGTTACCCAAGAGGATTAATAGAAGATTGACGCGGATAGACCCGTCACAATGTAATCTAACTCTTATGAATTAATGTTCTTTTTTTTCGTGTAGTGTAGTGCAGTTGCAGTATTATGTCCTATTAAAGTAGTAATTTAAAAAGTACAGGCTATCTACTCCTTTTGGATCTACTTTCCTTTGCAGTGTTTGCAACAGCTTGATTCCGTACCGACAGAACCGACGCTCTATGCATAGGGATAAGAGATAAGTAAAATTTTCCTTATTCCTTATTAAATAGTAATAGAGCGTTTATTTGATTTAGAAAAAGACAATATTTGATTGATTTCTTGTGACATAAGCCTCCTGCGTCTCCACGCAATTAATCCACCGATCCTTCCACTGCCTCAAATAAGTCTTGAAGGCTGTTTTTGAAATGGTGTTTATTTACGCCATCATTTTCTGCATTTTTTTCTTACTCCCAAAATATTATTTTTTCAATAGCTTATTCGACTTTATAAATAACCAGAAGCCTCAAGGATGCAAGTCTTGGGAATAGTTTCATATTGTACCTTAACTTGATTTAATTTCTCAGCGCAACAGCTCATAGAGAGACAAGGAATACTATTGCCGTCTCACTTTACGTAACTTTGGGTGCTGAGGTGCATAAGTAGAGGTTCCAATCAGGTCTGAAGTGAAACCCCCAGTATTTAATTCCTAAGCAATCTTGGTTCTCATTTATCGACTTACTGAAGGGATGAAAGGCTAAGTCGACCTTGCTCAGACCAGAGTCTGGTGGCTATACGCTGCCACTTCGAAACTACTAACGCTACCTTCTACGAAAGCACGATACGCTAAAACTCAGCCACTGGACTTAATATTTCACCTAAGAAAAGCAATTGTTTCTGTTTTGCAAACAGCAACTTGAGCACAAATTTTGCAGCCTCTGTGGGCATGTGCAAATCCGCACACAAAACTGCATGTTGGGGATCTTTATTGATTCCAATCTCTTGGGAAATTTTTCTTTTGATCAAACGATATTCTTGACCAAATTCGTCACCATTTTGACACCATTTGAATTCCACGCTATTTATAATCACCATGATGGCTGGTTTCTCTATCCATCTGTGTGGCTCTTTTTTAATCGGTTGAGAAAAACTATTTTCTTCTATATATGCCTTCATACTTCTTCTTAACCTTACAAATTGTTCTTCGTTGACAATCACAATGTTTTTGATGGAGTTTAGTGCAATATTCGATTATTCATCTAGAGAGAAATCAAAAACTAGACGATAGTTTTTGACAAGATCTCATTTGATGACCAGCAGGTAGCAACTGGCACACTCGAACGTAGAGAAGAAATTCAAACTTGAGCATTAGGCTGTCTTTTTCCACTGCACAAATTGGTAACAGCCTGAAATCACTGGTGTTGTATACGTATATTTTAGCAAACAAGGGTTAGAATACTCTCTGTGAAGAAATATATTTAAAATAAATAATGGTTTAAGTAATACTTTGTTAATCAAAATTTTTAAGAGTTTTTCAAGGAGCAAATTTGTGATAATTTATATAATGAAAGTTAGAAACATAAACGATACATAAAAATGCAGGTACGTTATTTAAATACTTTTATATATATATATATACACTGGTACCCAAAAGTTAAGCATAATTGATAATAACGTGAATAAAGAAGGAACTGTAAATCAGAATGGCGGGAAACGTGATGTGCGAGTGTAAAATGGTTATAAAAAAACTAAGTAAATCAAAAGAATGATAATAATTAATTTTATTATCCAAAGTAGCACTTTGAAAGAAAACTGAGCATAGAAAGGATTCACACTTTAAAGAAAAAGTGAAAGAAGACATTAAATAAAATACTGATGCTGCAGTTTAATAAGGCGTGTGGTCACCTCTGACAGCCAGGCACTCTGCACAGCGATTTACCATACTTACTATGAGATGATGAATGAGTTGTGGGCTCAAACGGTTCCAAGCTTCTTGGAGAGCTCTCTTCAGTTCTGTAACGGAGCTTGGTGGGTACGAAAGGGCTGCAATATATCTCCCGAGCATATACCATATATGCTCGATAGTATTTAAATCAGGGGAGTTCGCAGGCCACGACATGCGATCGATGTTTTCCGTTTCAAGGAAGTCATCAATCAGCACCGCTCGGTGACATGGCGCATTATCATCCATGAATATGAAATCAGGACAGACAGCACCTCAAAACATGCAAACATAAGGCTCAAGAACTTCGTTTCTGTATCTTTGAGCAGTCACAAACACCGTGTCAAAGAAATGGAGGTCTGTGCGACCGTACATCATGATGCCTGCCCATACCATTACTCCCCTAGATGGAAAATTATGTCTTTCCGTTATGTTTCTTTTTTCAAAACGTGTTCCACGTTCTCTCCATATCGTTACCCGCCGAGAATCACTACTGAGACTAAACCGGGACTCGGCATTGAACATCACATTGGCCCACTCTCCCACACTCTAATGTCGATGTTTCAAACTCCAGTTCAAACAAGCGCGTTTATGTGCAGACGTGATGGGAAGGCAAACTGCTGGTCTTCTGGCATACAGGCCAGCATGATTGAGTCTCCTGTAAGCAGTTTGTCTCGAAATTCGTATTCCTGTGGCGACTGTGAGCGCCAAACCCAGTGCTCTGGTAGTACTGCCCCTCTGATGTCGCGCACTTATTACCAGATATCGGTCTTAGCGAGGGGTTGTGACTCTTGGTCGACCTGTGACTGGTTGGCGGTAACATCTCCCATTCCTTGAAACCTCTGCCACAGTTTTGAGATCACAAACTGGTCCACATTCAGAATTCGAGTTACTTCGGTTTGTGATCGTGAGTATTCCAGCATTCCAACGATTATTCCTTTCGTAAACATGTCCGATTGGCATTTTTGTAAAATCATTCACCTTGTTTGATGGTTAACAACGTTCCTTCGCACATCAGTTGCACGAAACTTGTCTGAACTGCCTATGTTGCGTGAATCCGTTTCTCAGCGTTCCTACATGCGCCGGTGTTTCGCGAAGGACGTAGTCGACTGAAAAGCTTTGCATAATTCCAATGTTTCTTCTTCACCCAATTAATATCCGCAAGAAATTTGGAATAATTTTACGAATATTTACTCCATGTTTTTCGCATTTTACGATTTATGCTTAACTTTTGGACACAGACAATACAGGATTTTCTTGCAACTACGTGAATACTTTGTAATCTTTTCCGAATTGTTTTTCGCAAATCTTTATTATATTTTCTTTACTGTATTTGAAGTGCTCCTGTGAAAAATGATTCATGTTAAAGAATAGGTAACGCGAATTTAAAGCAGAGAGTATAATTATCACATTTTATAAATAACATAGTATATAATGATATTAATAACCCATCTGATATCGAGAATTGAACGATATGATTTCAAAAATGTATATATTAAAATTATTCTGAGGATGCGTATGAGTAACAAATAACGTATGAGTAAATAAATAGAATGAAGTTGTAAATTTATTCAATTTTTCAATAAAGGACTGTCATATTATAGAATTTATTCTTTTCTAAAGAAATTAAATCTATAAAAGGGTTTTTCACTATTGTTGTTAATAAATTTCAATATTTTTGAACAAAATGATGTCAAATTTTGTATTACATAAAAGTTTTATTTGAGGAGATTTGGATACTTTATATTTCTTTAATTCCATTTTGAATCACTTTTCCCTACTTTTGACACAATTTTATTTTTGTACAAGCAACATTTTTTATTGAAGTGTTTCCTCTTAACCCTGAAGAGAAAATTAGTCAAAATTACTTCAATTACTACAATGCGGTATTTAAAATATAATGAAGAAAAATGTGTCCAAGCAATCTTTAACTTCTAAAATTTTATAATATGTTTTATAATTTCATTGAAAGTATATCCAAAGCATTAATGGATATACCTTTTTCAAATGATCATTGTCTTGAGACAATATCATTTAAATTTAAAGCCTGTGTTCTAAGTGAGTGTATATGCATTAAGTGCATTCGTGTTAGAATTAATGATTGGTAATATATTATACCATGCATTTGTAAAAACAAAATTTTTCTTTCTTTATACACGTTTCTTTACACCTTATTTTTTTCATAAATGTAAAAGTAATGAAGAGTTAAATAATAAAAATATATAGTTTTTTGCGTAAATTCTCGGAAAAACACCCTTTTGATTGAATGTTTGTAGTCAAGATGTACTGATATTTTATTGTACTCCAATGCCTTTGCAAGACATACATGAATAAAGGGTACAAAACATGCATGCTGAAGGTGTACTTTATG
Organism: Trichonephila clavata; assembly: GCA_019973975.1. Classification (NCBI taxonomy): domain Eukaryota; kingdom Metazoa; phylum Arthropoda; class Arachnida; order Araneae; family Nephilidae; genus Trichonephila; species Trichonephila clavata. The sequence continues at coordinate 47,444 of BMAO01025326.1, forward strand.
ATAGATTATAAAAGTGTATTGTTATTGCATTAACTTTATTTCATGTCTTTAATCAGTGGTTGTGTCTAAAATTAAAATTTACTTATGCGTAAAATGAAATGTATACTCTTAATTTCAGTAAGAAATCCAAAAGTGTATAGATATTCTTCATACCCTTATTACTACATTTTACATCTATATAACTGGTAAATTATACTTCACATAAAGAAATTCGTTAGAAACAATCAGAATATTTATTACAAATGTCAACAAAAATAAGTAGTATTTTATTCCTTTTCCGCATTCCATAAATATTTGAGTTACATGGTCATTACATAAAATCTAAATCTTTTGTTAGTTTCAACTTGAGCTATTTCAAAAATGAAGCTTTTGAAACTTATCAAATGAAAGACTTTCATTTACTGTCGTTTTTAGACAGCACAGACAATACATTTGAAGGATGAAATTTATTTATGGCTTTCTTTATCCATTATGATAATTATGATCTTGGAATGTACCTTTTGCACTGTTGACAGCTTCCACTATTTTTCGCCAAACATGTATGTATTAGAAATACGTACAAACTTAATGATTCCAAAAAAAGCAAATCACTAACACATTGATTAAATATTGCTTGCTGATTCAAAATGAAATATTTCATCTTTCGGATTCATATGATAATTTGAACTCCAAAACATGCGTGTGTTCATGCGTGCGTGTGTGCGTGCGTTGGAGTGTGTGAAGTTCTATTTGATGTGTAATAAATTTATTTATTTATATCACTAACGAGAACAAAAATAAAAAACATTTAAGTCATGTTCAATATTATGGAGGATGGCGATACTCATGAGAATGTTATGCAATAGTATCCACCCGAATATTTATCATCCCTAACTTCATCGGGAATGCCACCCGCTTAACTGAATTTTAAATTAGGCTGTATCTTGACGATATTAAAAAATGTATGTAGAAATGATGGAATGTGCAATGTCCCAATATTGGCAGTGGAAAATATTCAGAATAATATACAAAAATATAAAATTTTATCAAGAAATAAAGACGGCGGAATTGTATGCATATCAAAGATCGCATTGGATATTTGAGGGGATTTGTATGCCCTCAAAGGTCCAGTGCTATTTGTATTGAAACGTACGCAGTTTACTGTAAGATTGGCATTTGTCATGACTATTAATAAATCACAGGGGGGAAGTTTTGAAATAGTCGGTTTATGCGTAACATCGAAGGAAACATTATTTACATTTGAACAATTGTATGAGGAGCTGTCAAGGTGTAGAAGCAAGGACGGAATAAAAAAAATCAGTGAATTTTAGAGATAAATGTGATTAGGAATGTTTTTTTTTGTGTGTGGAAGAGGCACTAAATTGTAGCACAAATTCATCAATGAGTATGAACAGTTGTATAATTTATTCAATGGTGGATGGTCCACTGTTCAGTATAGTAAGTATAGTTAAAATCATTAATCATATACTCTAAAATGCTATAATTTTTATTTAAAGCTAAACCTAGTATAATTTAATATAACAAGGCAGTATAGGTCTGTGTTATAGCCAAATGAAATCGAAGAAGCCATAACATTGTAAGAGTAGTTCATATTTTTTCAAATCCTTTTATTTACACCACAGGAACTAAATTATAACTACAAATGGATTATTTAAGTTTTATACAAATCATATCATCAACATTATCTCAATATAAGACGCTTCTTAATATATCTCATTCGATTTATATACAGTTAAGTGGATCGCAAGATGCATGATGTAAATTTCCATAACATGTTCAGAATCCTACGTTTTAATTGTCAAAATGAAAACACTGTTTGCTCCCATCGGTAGCCAGGGCAGTCAAACATTACAAAGTAAAATCTTCAATAATTAAAAAGCAAAATAACTGTAATTGTATAATAGCACACTCTCAGTATAAGAAACTAAGACTATAGAGTTAAAATATTGTATTTTTAACCAAGTTAAACGTCCCTTATGTAAACCAATACATTTTGGAAGAAAGGAAGAGAAAATGGAGTAAGGTTAAGTTTTTAAAAATTCACTACTCTCTCTCTCTCTCTTTCTTTTTTCCAGGTTGTGTCTATATATACAGTACAAAATATACTCTATTATATATTTCCGGCCCTATATACAGGGTGAGTATAAATGATGGACCAGATTTTAAAAAAGCATGTTTTCTAAACTACTGCATGTGTTACAATTGGTGATACATCAATGTAAAGAGAACTGTACTAAGTGTTTCTTCCGCCAATAATCGACAGTATATTCAAGATTGCTGTGATTGAAATCTAAACATGGTGAAAATGACAGAGAAAAGTTTTTACGCATTAGACTATGGACGGGTTTTTTTCAATTATTTCGGTTAAATGTGCATTTAGAAATCACTACAAAAAGAAGCATCAAACAACAAGAGCATTCTTCAATGATATCATTAATTTAAGAAAACAGGCTGCTTGTGTAAAACGAAAAGCAGTTGCCGGCCAAGCGTCTTGAAAGAAACAGTGGAAAAGTTGAGGCTAAGATTGGTTTAAAGTTCACGAGCGTTACTACCTGTAAACTTGGAATACCCCATAAAATTGTATAAAATTTTTTTTGAAAGAAATTAAATTTCAAGCGGTATTCCTTCTGAGTGACACAAAAAATAAAAGAGGACGACATGTTTGCATTTGTGTAGCATTACGAACAATCGATAGAGGAATACTACAAAATGTAGGCATGGGATGAACTGGATTATGCGGATTGGCCATGTGCCGTGTAACAAGAGGGTCGCACATCAAACATTTGTATAAGAAAAAAAATCTTGGTACATTTCTCTTTACTTTAATGTATCACTTTTTGTAGTATGTGCAGTAGTATCGATTATATGATTCTTATAAAACCGGGTCCATCATTTGTACTCATCTTGTATATATGCATGCATGCGTTTGGAATTATATTAATGAATAAAAGAAATTAATTTGAAATTCACACTTTAAGTTGGAATAATGCCTCAACGCAAGTGAACGTCATTACCGTATAACATATGATCAACGAGATATTTTAATTATATTGAGAGATATAAAAAAAGATAATAGAAACTTGTGGAAAATATTGCCTCATTAATTCATGCATATCATTATTATGAATCTTTACTAATCAAGATATTTGAGGTTTATGAATGTCAAAGCCAAGGGATTTATCTTGTTGAGATAAGTACAAAATTAACCATATCCTTTATCTTATCTTGTATGCATATCGCATAGTCATTTCTAATGTTTAAATTCATAAAAGTAACTTATTGAAAATTCTAGCTTTTAATCATTTCAAGTTTAATTGAATGGTTTCTGCACCCATACTGCGTTCGGATTCCTCCGGGAATATAAATAATGAACGAGATTTCAACTCTATCAACATGAGAAGGAAATATTACGACGAATCCATCACAGATTTAACCATTTGTTTTACCTCTAAAATGGATGCATCATAGAATTCAATAAGTTTTCACAAACAATATTTTTCATATGAGTTATGTAATAACTCTTCAATATTATAAGCCTTATATAAGCTTAATTAATTTTGCTAACATTATACTTGGTTTAATGTGTTAAGTATAAATAGAAACAAAAATAAAAACCTGAATGTACTGAATTATCGAAAATATTATTCTGCACTCCATTTGGGAAAAAAGCTGCAAAATAAAAGAGTAAAGTACCTTTATAAATGTATTATAAAACTTCCTTTTTATAAACTATTATTTTCTTATTTTCTATCTATCATTTATTTTGGATAAGATATTTTCAAATCTTATAAGTAAGAAAAATTTAATGGATATACATATCTTCCTCTCAAAAACTGAAAATAATGTAATACTTTATCATTTGTGCTTAGGAGAATCATTTAAAATTATCTTCAGTTGTTGAAATATATGTAAAGAAATTCTTGTTTAAAACATAGAAAAGAAATTGAAATGAAGTTGCAGGAAAATAAAGTTTTTTCAACATATAACTTAAAGTAATTTTAGATTATGTAAAATACATTCCGAAAGTATTTTCAACAATTCTAAGTTTCCCCTTAAAAGATTTTATTGAAATGTATTAGAATTTTTAAATCTCTTGTAAAGAACATGCAGAGCACAAGAAAATGAAATTCTCAAGTCTTTGAAACACCCTTTTCCGAAAAAAGAAAAAATTTGGAAGCGAATTCCTTCTTTACTTTTTGATTCTGGGAACCAAAGAAATACTGTCTTTTTACTTTGAGATACAATTCCCAAGAGAACCATTCAATTTTTCAACTTCTTTCCTTTGAGTTTTTTTGAGTATGCAAACAAGTTTCGGATGAAGTTTAGTAAGAATACGATTTTAAGAAATCAAAATGGAGTATTTTTTGTGGCTTGCTTCATTTTATTTTTTAGCATGCTGTTGACCTTGTGATTTTCTCTAGATAAAATACTAAATTTTCAGAATGACTTTTTTTTGAATTTCTAAAAGTTACTAAATATTTTTTCCCCGGTTCATTTCAATTTAATTCAGTTTTCCAACGATCTTTACATCATAAAATTGTACATTTGTTGTTATAGAAAGTAATTTAAATGACTGAATTAGAAGATGTAGAAATGTTTTTCAAAAATTGCTCAAAATGTGTTAAAAAGAGTAATTTAAGAAGCTGAGAAATTATAAAATCCTATAAGTATATTATTTTATTAAAAATTATTTTTTTCTTCAGATTGTTCTATAAATACTGCAAAAACATATATAAAGTGTTTGTGCCGCTTTCATTTAATCCTCTCACTGCAGAATCATTTGTTCTGGTAACAAATCGTGAAAAATTTTTTATGGAAATCTGTTAAATATATATTTTATTAACTGTTTGCTTTTAACATCACACATTTCGAAGTTTTAAAAGGAATATTGGTTAGAGATGCAGTGTAACTGACATTCCATTCTCCAAGCATCTACATCAAGCAAACTGAAGTATTTTGATTCAAATCTTTGACTATTCTATAAAAATGAAATAATAGTTTTTGAATTAATGTTAAATTTTATGTAACATAGTTAGGTACAATCATTTCAGCTACGTCCAACAAAGGATTAAATATTTTTAAAAAAAATAAAATGCATATTAAAAATCTATATTAACAAATTAACAAGCATATTAACAAATAAACATGATCTAAAAATCATGTAACAGTTTAATCTAAAGCTAAGAATTTTTAAAACTAAATTTTAAATTATCTGTATATTATTTTATGTATATTTATCTGTTTGATATAAATTTTAAATATATACTAATGCAATATGTATTTTATATGCATATATTACGATAATTATCAGATACACATTGAACAAAAAGTGTACTTTCTGTTGAAATACCCTTTTCAAAACCTCCAGTAATCATGCTCCAAGTTTTTTTCTCTTCTAATGAAACCTTTTATAACAAGGAATCCCTAAATATAACAGTAGTTAAGCTCTTTTAAGACGTTACGGCATTGAATTCAAATTATTTCAAGTATCAATTTAAACTTTTAACTTAATTCATATTTTATTCTTCGATATTAATTTACATTTGTAATATGCACTTTAAACGACTTATTGCTCAATAATACTAAAAAATGTCACTTGATTTAACGTGATGTTATATCAACAATGCATTAATGATTATCAACACAAAGGAAATCAGTGAATTTGACCCTGTATGTTGTCCATACATATTATCTATCTTTCTAGAGTTCCAAAATCATTGGGTTGAGTTTCCGATGACATCTAATTAAATAGCATTTCGTTGCAACTGAACCATTGGTTTTAGATAAATTTTAGAATTCTGACACCTGGAATAGGTATATTCATATTTCGAAGTAGAGCAGAAAACAGATATAATGGATTAATCTTTGAAAGATGCTAAATTTAGAAAGGATTATCTTAACTCGGGCAGAAAATGAATAGTATATTAAAATTGCATTGTGCGTTTTCAGTAAAATGCTAGATTGAAAAGATATTAATCAAATTTATCATACTTATTGATAATTAATTAAAATTTTGTTTTATAACATATGAGCATAGACTACATTTTCAATATGTATCAGTCAATTTCTTATTAATTCTAATATTTTCTTATGAAATTTGTTTTTTATAACTGCAGCATACTATCAAATTATTTGTTAATTTCTAACTAACAAATTTTAAATAGATGATAAATGATGTTTTGAAAAAATTCTTAATTTAATATTCTGACCTATAGTTTGTATAAAGTTTTTAAAAAAGTAATAAAAAGACTTCATTTTGTAAGTGAAATGTATAAGAAACGTTTATATATAATGATATCATAAATGTTAGTCACACATCTTAATTAAAAACAAATAATTGTTATTTTAATTCATAAAGAATTTTACACATTATTCAATATTTTGATGCATGGATTATTGAAGTCTTTAAAACTGGTATCCCATCTTCAATCTACTAATAATACACTACATACCGTAAGGAACGAGGCAACAAGAAATCATTTCAAAATCGGTAGATGTGATGTGCATATATCAAAACCGAAAAATATTAACAGCACCACAGGAATGGCAGGGTTTTTTAAGGTATGCATCTACCTTCGGAGCACTTTTTTTTTAAATATATAAATTTTCAACTAAATAAGCTTATTTTTATTTGAAATGGAGCATAAAACTAGGAATTCGAGTACAATTTCCACAAAATTAAAAATAATTTTTCATATATTGAGAATTTTGAGTGAAATTTTAGTGAAAAATTGCAGTTATGGTAAAGCTTGTATTGAAAATTCTAATTAATATAGTCAAATAATATTTATGCAATTCATAAATAAAATCATTATCTGTGCTTAGAGCTATAAAATTTGTGATACTTTTGAAAAGTTTTTGAAATATGGCATTTTTTATGCAAGAACTCATTTTTTTACAAAAAACTAATGCTATTTTCTCACAAAAAGTGCAATAAAATACATAAATATATTCATAGAGTATATATTATAGTCTAGACTGGAGATAAAACTAAATAAAATATTTTCTGAATTTTTCAATTCAATATCTTTAAAAGAAATCCTGTACTAAACTTTACCGTGAAGCAAAAAAAATTGAAAAACATAGTTCCTCAGAAAATGCATTTAAAGATTTTAATATGGTATAAAAAAATTTCTACTTATTGTACATTTTTTAAACTCACCATATTTATGGGTCAAGATCTCTTTAGCTTCATGTATAACTAATTTGGACTTTTTTTTAAAACTTTTGCTGTTTTCTGGAGAGTTTTATAGACTATAACAATTGTCATTTTTAGTGAAATTTTGATGAAAAATTGCATTTACGAAAAATTTTAATGAATGTATTCAAATAATATTTATACAGTACGTGAATAACATCTTTATATGTTTCAGGAAATAAAAGATTTGTAATACTTTTGAAAGTTTTTTAATCATGCCAAATTTTATGTAGAAACACGATTTTTAAGAAAATTAACAATCTTTTTTTCATATAAAAGCAATAAAGTAAATAAATATGTACACATAGATTAGATTTTGGTTCATAACACAGATATAACTAAATAAAACATGTTCTGAAAATGTCAATTCAATATCTTACAAATATTTTGCGTAGGGATCTACTTCCGGTTTTGTAAACTCCATTTCCGGTTTACTGATTATGCTATAACTTTGTTTCTAAGTATCGTAAAAATAAAACTAGAGTGTTTTTGGAATCTTAAATATATGGGCTATAAAATAAAAGCATAAAATCAATTTCGAAAATTTTCTCCAAAACGACGAATTTTGGGTAGTCTTATACCTTTAAAAAAATGTAACTGTAAGAACATAAAATCAACAAGACGTTACCCCAGTCATGGTTATAATGTAATATGTTGTCCGGCTGGCTATTTCTTCGTAGAGTTGGCGAATGTCTTCCAGCGAGATTTCTTGCCAAACACATTTGAATTTACGAATTGTATTTACGTGACCATGACATGGTTGGAAACACCTGATTATGAAATCTCAAACGAGCTATAATTATAAAAGAAAGGGAGATGATGCAAGCCTAAGAAGTGCTGCAGAATCTCAAAGACTAGTAGTAGAAAGTTTGAGCATTATCCTACATGTGGTCGAGTATTATCTAATTGATGTCTAGGATCCGAGAAATGAACAGCACTACGGGGTGTAGGATTTCTCTGATGTCTCGCAGTGCTCTAAAGGTATTCCGGATGATACTCCAAGAGTCAGAAACGTCCCTAGGTATACCTCCGCTGGTCACCCCGGCTCAGTGATTCATTGACGCTGAAAACAGTTCCAGAAGGCAACGAGCTGCTGGATGAATGGACACAGAAACAACATAGACTAATCTGTCAGGGTGTGATGGTAAAGTCCAGCCGGTAAAATGGGATCTATTGTCTCCTCCTTTGTTTTCTGAGTCACACATTGAAATCATGTTCCGGTAACACGTCAGATCATTAATAAGTACACATCAGGGGAGATTAATGGCTCGAGTGTGGTTACTCATTTATTTGTCCCTCTTGTTCTTTCGTTACTTTCTGTCGGCCTTCAAGTTTTTGGCAGTCTGGAAGGGTATAGTTTACCCAATCCTGCCAATATCATTGAATTGTTGCATCGCTTCGATTTAAATATGAAGCTATTGTGTGATTTAACACAATCCGTCTGGGTAAGTGAGTAAAGAATATTAACATCAAGGGACTTAGTCATGTTGAACAATCATTAACCTTTTACACGCCAATGTTACAATATTGAAACATCAAATTTGAAATTTTCTGAAAAATTCAATTTTATTGATATTGTTCCGTAAAAATTATTTTGAAAACAAAAAATATGGATTAATTTTTTGAAATTAAAGTACTGCTGCTAAAGTAAATAGTATCTTTGAGAAAAAATTCTAAAATTTGCATTTTTTTCTACTTTTGATCGGGCAAAATTCAAAATTTCATATAAAATTCAAAATTTAAAAAACATTTTTATTAATTGGTAAAAGTAATTAAAAATGATCATTTTAACTATAGACTGCAAGATATCATTAAAAATATGGTTATTTTTTTATTATCGGTTTTGAAATTTCAATGTTCCAAAAATGGAACATTGGCGTGTAAAGGTATACTTTTTCACACAATGCAGTTATTATACTTACAGTTCACATAAGAGTGGGAAAAGATTTCTGAACGCTAAAAACTTACAGTTTGTTCCGGAAGAAAATATTTATGACTTGACTTTCGTTTCGGCTCCCTCCCTCAAATCCCCCCTCCCCATTTCAACCGTTCCTGGACAATCTCAAGTGAATTTCTCAGCTGCAGCAAAACTACCACGTGCGTTTGTTGATAGTTAGATGTAGCGTATGTCTTATTTGAAGAGGAAAGTCACGTAATAAGGTCTTAAATTATTTTGTGTTTCGTCAGTTAGGTGAATATCCATTATGATGATAAGGTGTCGCATTCAAAGCCATTCCGGACTGTAGAAGAGGCTTTGGAACATTTTTGTACACTATCAGATGATGAACCTATTGATATTTGTCAGTTTCCACTAGAAGAAAGTGGGTGTTTGACCAACGATGAAGTAATCGATGAAGATATTTTTCAGATTGTTCTACCAGTAGATGTTTATAGCAAAATCAAAATTTCTGCAAGCATATAGGATGATGAAATACCTCACGTATATCAGAAAAGCACAACAAAAAAATGCCTCGAGTGCAAAGAAAGATTGCTTCAGAAATGTTTTCCTAGCTATACATGAACAATAAAAATAGTTTAGGACATAAAAGAACACATTTTTGAAAAAACAATAATGTATTTTATCTTTATTTCTCATTTTAAAGAATTTTGGTAAATCTATATTTTTCTAGTTTTTTCTTTCCTTTATTATACTATTAGTTTGAGAATTTTGATATGAAGGTTATTTGTTTATTTCTTTGTCCTACTGATGTTTTCCTTTATAGCTTCTAATAAGTGATTGCAATTTTCTGAAATGTATAATTTCCTGCTTATAAATTATATTTTCAACATAATCGGTTTTATTTTGGAATTATATTTAAAAGTTTACTTCAGATGTGGCGCCAACATGGAACACCCATCGGGAAACTTCCCACTCCCCACCGCCATTGAGGTACATTTAAAAAATTCTGCAGGTAAAAAATGATAGTTTTTCTGTTTCACACGCAAACTTTTAGTTCTTTTAGCCCATTTTAATTTTTAGATTTTTAAATTTCAATTGTTTGTTGGAGGGGGGATTCAACGGGGTTTCATCATTCACCCCCCCTCCTGGAATGGGGGGGGTGAATGATGAAACCCCGTTGGGAAATGTTTAATGACACCTCTGGTAAGATACTACTTCTTAAAAATGTATATAATAACTGATTTTTGAATTAAAATGTCATCGGACGTACTCTTAGAAAACACATGAAAAAACTAAATGGCACCCGCCAATGTTCCATTTTTAAAACATGCTAAAAATCGTTAAAAAAAATTTTTTTTTCAAATTTTTTTTCTTTTATAGGTCTTATGTTTCAATTTTAATTTGATTTTTACCAAAATTTAGTTTATGTTACCTTTCAATCATAGTGCGGCGTTTAAAAGGTTAAGAGACAAAAAAAAAACACACGAACTGGCAACCACCTCTCCTAACTTCCGTATAACACCAACACGTTACTGCCTTTGACAGATTTAACGTACATCGCCCCCCTTTACACGGCTGGTTTTCAGCAACAATTGGCTCAAACTCATGACACATTGGCCATGAATCCATGACTATATCTACTAGGCTACAAGAATCAGTTTGGGAGTCTTGTGTGTTGTTCATGTGGGTCGCAGAAACTACATTTGCATACAAATTAGCCCTTAGCTTCCGAGCCTCCTCCGTTCTAAACACCATCCGAATACTCAACTGAAATGGGCGAGAACTCCAACTTGTCAGTCAGTGACCGTCAAAGGTTAATAATTTGAATATTTAATTGTAATTTATATGAATGTGCTGTTTCATTCTGTTCGGATAACTCTTTCTTGGGAGTTACTATCTTTATATTATAGTTTTAAAGAACAGTGTCTATGTCAAGACCCATGCAAAAGTTCCATTTAATATATTTTTAGTTTATCGCGATCCTTTAGATGCCTGATGTAATCAATTCCAAATAATAAGATGAAAACTCTTAATTAATTAAAAAATAAATATCCAGTTTATTTTGTTGACCACTCCACTTATATTGTGTATCTACTTATATTGTGTATTATAAGTGTTATATTATATCCACTTATTTTGTTGTCAGTTGATTATTCAGTAATTATATGCCATACATAATTTTAGGTTAAGATATCATACTCTATAAAATGTAAAATGTTACAGAATTTATACATGTCCCAAGAAAATAAATTCAGAGAATATTTATATATTTTCCATTTATATGAAACAGTATGGGATTTATTGCAAATGACTTAACTTTTTCTTTAAAGATTAAATTTTATTACAATCTACCAATACTGTTCCAACATTCAATTTTTCTATATACTATACTAATAATAGCCAAGAGCACATTTTTTTCTTCCATTTGAAGAATATATAATTCACACTATAAAATACACTTGACACATAATAAAAATAACTGATTTCTCTCTCTCTCTCTCTCTCTCAACTATAATTTTACTATTTTCTTTTCCACTGGAAGAAAATGAATTTAATGCTCACATAAAAACTCCGAGCTTTAAAAACCCAAGAGACTCACCAATCGTTTGAAATTCGTCCAATTGCGTTTTAAAGTAGAAAAAAGTTTGGAGGTAACGTTTTACAATCAACCACGAATTTTATTTTTATCACAAAGCAAACGTTAAGAGCATATCAATGTTCTTGAGACCTTTTCCTTCTAACTGTTCAGTACCTCAGAAAAATGGGATACTTACTACAATTTTTTTGTTTCAAGTTTTAAAATTGAAGTACATTGTGAACTATGATAAAAATACATATCCTCTCCAGTATAATATGCTTTCATGGTATGTTTTGTTTTTGCGAAGATAATTCAGTTTTTGTTTACTTAAATGTCGAAAAATTCTATGGGTAGAAAAGAGTGAAATAGAGAAAGAAAAAGAAAATGGGATCGAGATCTTGATATTTTTTATTCCTTGCTTTTCTTCTTATTTAATAACTAGTATTGCCTGTATTTTGAGAAAACAGTGAAGATTCAACGTTCACTTTTGTTATGGATATTCTGTCACTTGACAATTAGCCCTAATATTGTTCAATCTAAATATACACACATTCAGAGATAACAAATAAATATTTATTACTTGCCAACAAGGACCACTATTTCAAAGTTTACCTTTATTTGATAAACACAATCTTATAAAGCATATTTATAAGAATTTTAACATTCAAGTATATTTTTCAAATTTTTATAATAATCTTCTGCATACAATTTGATGTAAGTATACATTTATTTCAAATCAAGAATAAAGCAATATTATAATATGTAGTTGATAATAGATACTATTAATCAGTGACCTGCAGCCAGGTCAAAATCACTGGTAGAAATTAACTAGTCATCATCTACAGAATTAATCTAGTCACAGTCTTGCTCCGAAGCAAGTCTTGAGTTTAAACTGCTGTATTAATGAATGATTGATCTTGAAATTCAATGTCATAAACTCTGCATATTGTTGTGTTAAATCTAAGTAGGTAACGCTACCATGGGTATTGAAAAATAAAGGTACATTATAACTGGTGAAATTCAACAACATCTCACTGACTGTTAAACTAAATAATTTTAAAATGTTTTTGAAATGTGAAAGAAGGTTGTACGAAAATAAAATAGGGCAAACCCCTTAAGCAATGTTCATTAATTTATTGTTCATCAGCGTCGCATCTCGAAGATATAAGAAAGCTATCGGCAACAATCCCCGTAATTTTGATCTGTATTGTGATCCAAGTGAGGATTTTGAGCATCGACTTATTTAACAATCCCACACTCTCGACTGTCGAAACCAGGACTCGAATTTACTTAATTTCTAAAATAGACTGATTTCCAGCTGTCAAAATAGAAATTATTTGTAACAATTTCACTATATTTGCCTTTTGTGTAATAAAATTCTCAAGTTCAGAAAATGTAAAGAGGAAAGTGAAAGTATAGGTATCTTAACTAAAGTAGCTGATATAATAGCATGTCGATGCTATCAATGCATCTTTAATGACTGGAACATAAACACGGAACACCTATTTCGAGATTTAAGTATACCAACACATCTATGTTTATTTTTGTTTATACCGTTTGTGTGTGTGTTGCTTAAGGTTGTGGATAGAAAGTAATGGAAAAAAAGGTCTGAAGAAATTTAAGAAATTTATATTCCCTTTAAAAAAATTATTTGAGGCATTTTGTTGTAAGCTCTATTAATAAAATTCTATGCGAAATGAGTGATATTCCATTTACAAAACTTATGTTCCTTGAATATGGAATTGGTATAAACATTATTCACTCAGTACACTCCAAACGGTAGATTCACTTACACAAACATGATAAGCAAGTGTTCTTGTACTTTTGTTGGTTGTTTCGTTTAAAAGGCTCTCAAGATTGCTTCCTCCACGGTGAATGTCAGCCAGTTCTCAGTCAGAACCTTGCCTTGACTGAACCATTTTTAAAAAAAATAACGACGTAACTGCTTCAAATTTTTGTGGCTCGACGTACGTCTATTTGATAAGCGTGCCTGTTACAATAGCAATACTGTTCTTACGTTGATGTTAGCTACACCATATCTTAGAAGCATGTCTGCCTTGTTGGCCTCTGTCACGTCCAAATTCTTGGCTAAAAATAAAGAAGCAAACGGTAATTTATCACATATTTATCAGATCTCAGACCTCGCTCAACCTACATCGCTAATTTTGCCAGGCAAGTACACCATTGCAGCAGTAAGACCTGTAATTACGTTTGATGGTTGTTATGTAATAGTATATGTTACACATATTGCTGTGAAGTACTTTCTGACGATGCCATTAATAAGCAATGTTTTTCACTTCATCAGAGTGCGTGTGTGTGGTCTCTCTATGCGCAAATTCCATCCGTTAATTCCTTAAGAAATAGAAAAATATGCACTTTAGTGAGATGTGTTTTGCTTCAAAATATATTAGACGCACATTATACGTGTGATTATATTCTGTAATATTTTAAGCATTACATTTTCTAAATATTTTATATGAGCAATTTGATCATATCAGAAAAACTCAAACTATAGCAAAAATAATATTATATATATATATAATTTCTCTTCAAGAGAGATGAATTAACATGATTAATACTTAAAAGAATTGCAATTGCAAGATAACCAGACAACAGAATTTATAAGGAGATATGAAAAATTGAAATAACAGAGTTAAATATAAAAATATAAAAGAATGGATGCTACAGTATTATCAACATTGCTCTGGCTTAGGACAGCTTATACACAAAAAAAAAATTTTAATATTTTTCTCTATATAAAAGTGGGGTTGAACATGTTTTTTGGCCAACCAACCTTCCCTCTTTTTATTAATAATACCGAGCAAAAACCTATTGGAAATATTGGATAGGAAATCTAAATCCATTATGGGAAAAAGGTAACTTACCTAAAAATTGCATACAGAAATGCAGAGCCCGCGCTAAATCTGAGTACAATAAACAAGTTATTCCCAGATTCTGGACCCAAATACAACATCAAAACAAAGCAATGGCTGAAAAATAGCACTTAGCAAAAGTATGAAAAGAATAGAAATAATAAAATAAAAATTGTAAACATACTACCGTTATCTTAGAGACTCTAAGATAATATGATTTAAAAGTTATAATAAATTTTAAAAAAGTAATTTTATCTAAAACTAGAAATCGGGGGTATTTAAAACTATCTAGGAGGAATAATAAATCTATAACATTAACCTGTTAAAACAAAGGAAATTTAATCCTTACTGTTTAGAATTTCTTTATTAAAATACTTATTAATAAAATTAATTGGGTATTTTTTAATTAAACAGTATTTAGCAAACTGTTTATAGTTTTTTTTTATTTTTTCTGATTTATTTGAAATTAGAAATTTATTGCGTAGTGTGTAATTAATAACAATATTTCTGAATATAGAAACATGCACATTACTCTCACAATGCGGTACTTTTATAATATTGAAATTAAAGACTTCTCGTTTATCATAAATATTAGTAACTATTTTATTACCTTTTAATTTAATTTCTATATCAAGAAAATTTGCTTCATAATTGTTACTATTTGTCTGAATTAAATTAAGATATATATATATATATTGTGGATAAAAATTAATATTAGGTTTAAAGTTGTCTTGTTTGCCAAAAATGATTATATCATCTATATAACGAAAAAAGTAATATTCTAAGTTGTCTGTGAAACTATTTTCAAAATAATGTAAATATAAATTGGCAAGACAGTTGCTAGCTGGGCCACCTTGTGGTAGACCCTTAATCTGTTGATAATAATTAATATTATGATAAACATAATTCTCTTTTAGAACTAACCTAAGTAGAGAACTAAATCTATCATATTTGACATTTTTAAACAAATTAACTTTATGTAATTTTACAAGTGTTTTTATCATATCATCAATATATATACAAAAAATAAAGTGATAATAAATGGGTTATTTTTTTCCATTCCATGTAGAAATGATCCTACAATTCATGTGTAACATGTGATCAATAATACATATTAATGGGGAAATTGCTAAATAAAGGTTAAATATACAACTCATCAAAATAAATATCTAAATATTTTCGCATTATATACTTTTTGAAAATGCTTCGAATAACTTAATGTCTAATAATTAATTGGTATGCATTATAGTATTTTTTTAAGAGAAAACTTATACATAAAGATATTTTCTTTTGTAATATACGGTTACATTTTTCAGTGTCATTTTTAAATTAATCATTTAAAATTTTGGAAAATTAACGGGTCTGTGTTTCTTAGATAATAGTAAAGCTTTTTATTTATGTTTGATTAAAATGTAGCAAAATTACATTTTGTACATATTAACTAACACATAACTGAATATATAATTATAAATATAGTTATAGTAAAAGTAAAAATCACAGAAAATATACCTCTCTTATTCCTTGAAGATATTCGAGAAGTGAAACTTTTAATTAATAACATCCCGAGGGAAATATGTACATACAAATCTCGCCAAATTTTTTAATTATGCATTGAAAGCAAAGTTCTTTTTTTCTAAAGCGTGGGCGATATTTTTAATTCACTTTTTTGTTAGTTGCTTGTATTTTTTGCACTGCTATTAAGCGTCATTATGCTATTAAGAGAAACCATTGAATAAAGAGCTAAAATTAGAAACACATTTTTTAAAATAATATGTTATTTCTTTCTTATAAATATCAACCACTTTTAAGAATTCTTAATTAGTTAATTTGAATAAAGTAAAAAAATTAATATTATCTTGTGCTTTGAAGAAAACAAAGAAAAAATGTTTTATTTTAACCAAAATACATAAATCTGTAATTTCATTTTTTATTAAAAAAAAAGTCTTAAATTGAATAATAATTATCAGCATAGATAAATATTTGATCAAATTGCAGCAAGGCTATATTTAGAACCTAGTACTTTTTTAATGAGAGTATCATGCGCAAACATAAAAAAATTATACGTGAAGAAGTTAACAATTTCGCTTATGACTTCGTATTCAGGTCTTCATCATGTCAACTGACAATTTTTTTAAAAAATTGTTTTAACGAGAGACGATACACCGCCTGCAATTTTTTCTTTCTGATATTTATAAGAAGTACGTGAACCTAATTTTTGCACACATAAAATGCATATATTTCAGGGGGGGGATGTCATTTTTAATCTCACAATTAATTAAAATTTCAAATTGTTACAAAATATTTCAAATTTTTAAAACCACTATTTCTATTACGTATTAATGCAAAAGAAATTTTTTTTTCTTGCATTCTTAGAAAATTGTTTTCGCAATGCAATGCTTGGATTTGGGGTAGTACTTATTTATATTCTACACTATTAAAACTTTGAAAAACAAAACATTATATTTAATGTTATGGATTTTTTCAAGTGATTATACTTTTAACTCTTTATTATAATCACGTATTATATTAATGCATACTGTATAAAATAATCGGGAAAATTTTTTAAAAATTGCGGAAAAACACCTTATTGTGTTAAATGCATGATCATCATGAAAAGTAAAAATCGAAGAAATACTTTGAACGTCATTAAAGTAAACGAAAGAACTAAAAATATAGTATTCATTTTCTTGCGTATATTATAACTAATGTCATGTTAAGTGTTTAAAATCAAAAAGTATACTCCATTTAAACTATCATAAAGTAGACAATAATTATTTCAATATTAAATTAAATAAAAAGTTGCAATAATTATTAAATGCATTATAAATTTGTTTTCAAACTTAAAAAATTACATTTTAAAATCATATTAATATTCATTTTTAGTATTAAAATATTTTTTTGAAAACATTAAACTTGTTTGTTATCCATTCATTTTTAGTAAGATTATGTCATCAATTTTCACAAATGAGTTTTTTTTTGTGTATGTCTGTGCAATTTCGTTTAGTGCAATCTTTTATTCCCCCTTCCTTATAAAATTCTTCAATGAATCTACCAAAAACAGCTAGTATTTTTTATTTTTTACTTAGAAAAGGTTTTCATTAATAAGTTTTTTAATAATATTTTGTCGAATTCCAGAAAATTCAACATAAACTGCAAAAATAACTCAGCGTTAAATTAATGCATAATTACAGCATGTGTTCCAAATAGAAGATTCTCACTTCCATTTTTGTTACACATACTTACGCATTTTTGAATACGCTTATTTGTCTCCAAACGTGACCAATCTGAGTCATTTTGCTTCTATATTTCTCAAAATTCTAAGCTATACTTAAAATAAAATGGTTAAAATCAATTATACAGTCTATAAATTTTCTGATAGAAATAAAGATCAATAAGTTATCCGTAAGAATAACTTAATTAATCAGAAATCTGTACACGATATTTTTATAGTCTTCTTATTCAATTGAACTTTGCCATTTTTTTATTATTATTTTTATAACAAGCAAATTACAAAATGTGATGCCTTTTTTTTAATATTAAAATGAAATAATCATTATTTTTCTTTTAATTTATATTATTTTTTATAAGAGGTTATTCCAGTTTGATCTAAAACAATCAGAACAATATACTGGCAAAATAAACAACCAAATATAAGTAATCGTTTTAATTTAACTTTTGAAAAGTATACAAACAGCACGCAGAATGAGTTTCGATAACTACGAGAATTCTTTATTTATAATTTTTTGCACATTGATCAGAACATAATTCTAAGTTATTGACCATATCTTAGAACATTAATGAAAAATTTATTTAAATAGTTCTTTTTTATATTATTTGTTACATTTCTAATATTACTCAAATGAGACCATTTTAAAGGAGCAATAGCACAAGAAATTTCGTAAATTTCAAAAATTACATTTTTTCAATAATAAAAATTTATACAAAGGCTCTGTGAGTGTGTGTGTGTGCGTTAAAGAATGAAAGATGAAATCATGTACCAAAGAAACAAATAATACATTGCATTGTTTTTCTAATCACAATAAATGAAAGTTATTCATTATCATAGCTTTTGCACTTTTAAACTCCATGCAAATTTCATTTTTCTTCAGTGTTTTCCATATGTGATGAATTTTTAAAAATGCACTCCTTACATTCTCAAAATGTATACTGTGTCAAGTGAAGGAAAAAGAGATTTTCAAACTACAGCAAGATTGCGGATTTTTCTTTTTACATGATTGCATGGAATGGAAACGAAGCACCGTAAAACTTTGTGCTGGAACAAAATTTAGAATTTAAGGTGTAGAGATTGAATTTTACGGTGCCATAAGTGAGAACTCTGAAACATTTTGTCGAAACGACGAGAAAGAGAATTGAAATTCTGATCGGATGGTGAGAGAACATAAGGATGCAATTTGAAATTCGAATATCTCAAGCAAACACGGGGAAAGATCACTAGAAAAAGCACAGTAAATATATTTATATACTTTCGTTCTTTTTGTTTTCCTTCCTTTTACATTTTATCCGCTAAATGTAAGAACTTTCTATGTAAGGTTCGAAAAAAAATATTTAGTTTTATCGTATTTTTTTATATATTCAATTCTTTTTAATTTATTTTAATTGTTTTTGTTATATTTATTTATTATTTTTAATACAATATCTTGAAACATATTTATTTTGCTTAATTGAGTATTGAATTTGAATACTAAATTTTAGAAAAAGGGGAGGTTTAGTTATTCATAATGACATGACAAAGAGAGTTGAGCATTTTTAACCAAAAAAATCACTCGAAGTAATTATTTTTACAAGAGATAAATACTTAGCAAATATAAAAAATAGAAAATAACATGATTGTTCATTTTATTTTGTTTTATCAAAGAAAAAAGATAAAATTTTACTAAATGTATTTCTATTTTAACATTAAATTTTGTTACTTGGAAAATAGTCTACACACATAAAGAAGAAGTGATTCACTCATTAATCACAAGATCTCCAGAATTATTAGATCTATGGACTTGGAATTTTGAAAACATGTTTATTTTTTGACAGCTAAGAACGAGTTTTCCGGAAATTGACTCTCAATGGTGATTGCGAAGGGTTAAAGAAGATTTGTAGGAAAAAAATGAGCTTTTAAGTTCAAAAGCTCATTTTTTTCATTTCACTACAGACTCGAAATGTGGTAATCATGGTTATTTTGTTGAGTAAAGATCCAATTGGAACGGGTTTTACAGATATTGACTTCCAAGAAGATTGCAGAGAAGATTGCCGTTTTTGAATTATTTGACTCATAGATTTGAAATTTGACAAGTATTTTTCTTTCGTTGTATAGTGATCTTATACACTTATAGTGACTCCCAAGAGAGTTGTGGTGTGAATTAGATTACAAACCACCGTTTTTTAAATATTAGACTTACAGACTTGAAATTTAGCAAACATTTTTCTTTAGTTGTATAGAAATCCACTAACAGTGGATTTTACGGAAATGGACTGCCTTGCAAAGGGGTTGTAGAGGGTTGTGTGGACAGGTTAAAAAAAAAATCCTTTCTTTGATGTATTAGACCTAAACATTTGATTTTCATCAAACGTGTATCTTTTGTTTAGTAGATATTCGATAAAAATGGGCTTTAAGGAAGTAGAATCCAAGGGACTGTAGTTACGGAGTATGTAATACTTCCGTTTTAAAAAATTATGCTCTGTCCTTTTTAAATGAAAGAGCAAGGACTATAAAAATATTTTTAATGCAATTAAAATCTTAATTTTAGGACTTGAATATCAATACCTTAAGAACAATATAAGCATCGTGAAATATCCCACCAAGCGGGAGGGTGACAGCTAGTAATGAAATATATAAAGAAAAACATTTCCACTTATAAAAATAGCATTAAAATTTTTAACATTTCAGCAATATTTGACTGAAAAAAGTTATTTCAGCATAATGATGTCCGATTTTAAACATTGTGTAGATTGATAAAATTCTGAATTCCCATAAAAGAAGTTCTTAAAAAACATCTATTTGTTAAATTCTATGAAAATTACATTTAATATCGCCAAGTTTTTACTGGAGAAAAGCAGATTAAATTTTTAATACGTTTCTTCCCAGAGCAGTTAGAAGAGGTAATGCTGCTTGCAATATTTTCTTATATACAACAGAATGAATTTAGAAATGAATGGAATATTAAGAAACAAGTATAATTGCACTAAGTTTCAAGTTGTTTCGTTATGCTATTTTTTTAAAAAAATATTATTCGTTCGTTCATATAAAAAAAAGTCAGTGTTCCACAAAGCCCAACACTTTTAACAAGACCAAAAGTAAAACGTTAAGACAATGGTCTTATTAAAAGAAAAACATTTCGATTCGAAGAAAATTATTATTGAATATATTTCTCGGTTTAAATTAATTATTTAGTACAAATTTCATAGAACATTTACAAATTAGCTTTGTTTTTACATCAATCGGACAAAATATATCCAAAAAACAGAAGTTAAAATCTAATTTTTGAGGAATTTTACCTTACAAATAAAAAATAAATAACTTATTAAAAAGCCCAAATATTTTTTCTATATTTTTTAAATTCCATTACAGATAATTATCTGTTGTGAAATAAATTTTTATGGAAAATGTTTATCTTATGAAGATTAAAACTTGTAACTTGAAATTTAATATATTTTATTACCCTTGTACTGGTCGTAGGCAACTTTTTAAAAAAAAATTTACATACATTTTGTCTGCAAATTCGCAGATTTAATGCATATTATCCTAAGAAATTTTTCTTTGAAACAAGATTGATTTCGATTACCCAAAAAGAATTTTCTTTTAATAATATTTTATGAAAGATTATTATAATGTTATATTTATATTAAAGATTATTTTTATAATATTTTGAAAGATATTAGTCAAAATTAATTTCTCCAAATCTTTCTCGATGCATGGATTTTAGATATTGAATATAACAATCGTTTTCTTGTTTTGAAGAAAATTATTCTGAATATGAAAATGTACCGTTTCGACAGAAAGCACAAACAAATTCTAAAAAAATTAATTAATCAAAGTAATGTTGATAATACTACAAGTTGACTTTGTGCGAGAAGTGCATAAAAAATTGCTTAAAAACTTCGAAAATGCGTGTATTTATCACAATGTTTCAACTCCCTCATTTTTGTAGAATACTGAATATTAAAACCCTAAATTATTTTTCATACATACACGCACATATATACGATTTATTAATTATCGTTACTTAATTATTGAATTAGGCTCTTGATGTTAAGATCTCTGTATTGATGAAAAGATTATTATGATAGCTTAATAATGAATGCGGAATACGTATTTGCCTACGTAAACAAAATGAACAACTCACTTTTCTGAAACCGCTTTTAAAGCAAAACGCAAAATACAAACATAATAATAATAGCCACAAATATAATATCTAATGATGCATTTATTATCAAACAATTCAAAATACATTAAAAAATAAAACATTTTCATCTAAGGTTAGTTCTCGTTATTATAGTCAGTAGAAGACTTAGTCTGCGTACTGTGAGCCAATCTTGAATATTTCTGTATACAATTACTAACGGCTAATCTTCAGGCGGTCACTCCAAATTGTCTTGGTGGTCCACCGGTCCATCGTGATGGACGTAATTCCCATCCCGGGTGTATACCATTTATATGCTTATATTATATTCTTCAATAAAAATCAAATCATTCATAAAAAATCTTAAATTAAATAATTTTTTAAGAAACCAATTTTTAAGATTCAACTTTTTGTTTTCATTTACGAAATATTAAGAGACATTTCTTTAATATTTATTAGCTTCATTTGAATTTACCCCTTAGTGTCTCGATTGCTGGATTTCTTCACGCATTTTTTCTATCTATGTTATGTTAAAAAGGACAAAGTTTAAACAGTATTTTTTAAATATTAAATAGCGATGCAAGCATCAACATTATCATTATCATTTTTATTTAATGGGGTCATAGTGTAGTGTAGCCACAAGTGGTCGTAGAAGCAGTTAATCTTGTTAATAAATAATCTATTAATTTGCACATTTATAACTAATTTATATATATATATATATATATATTTGCTTAATTTCAGAGGTTGTATTTAACTATTAACGAATTAAAAATAAGTTTGAAATCTCAATAACAAATTTCAAATTAAAGTCAAACTCTTGTATGGTTTATATGGCATCTCGAAAATATTTTTTAAAAAAACGAAATAAATGTTTTTTTCGGTTAGAAACGTTTTGTCTAAACTCCTTCAAAGGTATTAAATTCTTCTTCGTTCTAAAAAGAAAAGCGAATAAAAAATATAAACAATTGAAATGTTTTTCTTTAAAAATACAAAGCGAGACCCCGGGAAAGAGCCGCAGCATTACCAATATATTTCTAGGCTTATTTCTGATTTCAAGCCATTATTCTTTTCTTTTCTTTTTTTTGCTTAGGATAACAAAACAAAAAAGTGCCTCTCGGTAAATTTTTTTCAAACGATTTCCAACATTTCTGTTTTGATATATTTGTGCCTGTGATATTATACCAGACTTTTTTTTGCTATCGGCGTTATTTCTGTCAATTGACAATATATTTTCTTGGTACTTTTTATTTAATGTTTTCTTAGGGAAAATGAGCTTACAGGTACGATAGTATTAGGGCAAGAATCTTATGAATTGTTTGGAATTAAAGATTCTTGTGTGGCAAAGTCTCAAACAAATTAACTCGAAATGTAGTCGTAAACTGTGTAGAGTTGTATTTCATTATAAAAAAAATAATTTAAGAAAGACAGATAATTCATACATGATGACCTCCCCCCCCCCTTATTCCAAATTCATTTAAGCTCCATTGATATTTTAATTATATACTAATAGAGGTTATTTACTCAACATATTATATTTGAAAATGATGTCATTCCAAACCATGAAACCTTGTGTAGGGCTTGTGTGACACACGTTGGTATGGGCTATCAGGTGACGTTTCTTTAGTAGCTGCCTCAGCCGTTCACGATCATTATTTTTTCATGAACAACATAGGGCTGTGCTTCTCAAACTGTCAATATTTGCGACCCAAAATTCAACTATAATTTTCACCGCGCCCCTCTCCTCCATACAAATAAAAATGTATTGAATTCAATAGTACTATACTTTGACGCAAAAGCTACAATATTATTTTTCCTTAAGTGCCACCGGTGTACATAAACGTCTAGCTAAGCCAAAGCCTTAATTTTCCATGACGTATGCGTCTTTCTGAAATACTATCTTTTCTGTACTCTTTCATCCATAAAAATATACTGAAGGCTTTGTAATGCAATAAAAGGACCTTGACCGTGCGTGCTTGCGAAGAATTTACGTATTTCAGATGATTTCCTTATTTATCATTTTCTCCTGCTCCCCCCAATAACATCATATACACTCGCCTATGTGGGAAAAGGTGGCATTGGGAAGAAAATCGCGTAACTCTTAATCGGCAGTCAAGGGATTAATTATAAACTGTAGAATTATCAAGGTAAGTGTTAATTTTTGTATATAATTTTATATATCACAAGCCCATGGGGTCACAGGTAATTATTAAACTTCTTCTTAATTTAGTATTGTTAAATTAATTATAAAATGCGTTGTGAAGAACTGATACATTTATAAGTTTATTATATCAGTGTAAATGTATATTTTGTTTTTAATTATGCCATAATGTATTTTGTTTGTTTACTTTCAGTAAATTAATATATATTTTTTAAATAATCTTTTGGTTTTTTTTTTTCGATGTGCTCGCATTCACCTTGTAGAAATACCACGCCCCCCTTAGAGGGGCACGGCTCACAGTTTGAGAAACGCTGACATAGGGATTCATCTGCAAACAATCCGCGATGTCCTTCATTACTCATGGATGAAAACTTCCACACCAAATCAGTCATGTGGTCCTGTAACTAGTTATAAAAGGAGCTCCTGTGATTGTCCGGTGTGATAGCAGCCATCCCCTTTGAACTTTGTGGTTGGTTTTACAGCTGGAATATCTCTCTTGGTGGCTTAGAACATCATGGCATGTAGTAAACGGATCTCGACGAACCAATCCTTGGATCTGCTAGTCCATCTGGTTGACCCACTGCCTTTCCACCGAAATGAATCATATCTCATCAAGTTGAATGAAATTTGCATGCATCAATAAACCGAGGTCGTTCTGCTACAAGATATGGTCTCGTTCTTTATTGGTTGTAACAGCTGATATTCTGCTACCTGGCATTTCCAACGCATTACGCATTATAGAAAGAGATGGTCAGTGTGGAAGTTTTATAATCATATGAATTATACTGTGTGTAGAATAACTAGAAATCCAAATGAATTAGTACATAAAACCGACAGAACTCGTTTCTGACATCATCTAGTTTTGAGTTTGAAACTAAAAAACGCCATGTATAGAAGCTGGTACACGATAAATATGTCGAAAATCAAAGTCCTTTCAATGGCGTAATGAAGAAGTTAAGAGAAGGATGTACCACACAGCTCAGGTGTCCATGGCTCAAAATGTTGAAGTATGCCTCCGATATATATATATATATATATATATATATATATATATCACTGGTGTTTCTTCAGAGTGCGTCGTAAATTTAAATATAATTGAAATCATGCACTATCTTTCACTGTGACAGCATCGTCTATGTGGATTTTCTACTTCTTGGATCATATGTAACTGATATGAAGTCAGTTTGAAAATCAATTTTCCTCCTCACAATAGTGTAAGAGACGAACTAGCATCTTTGTGAACAGATATTTCATTATACATTTGCCATTCACTGTAATAATTTAAATGAAGGAAACCCGTATTGCATACCTATATCTTCTCCATACTCAGAAATATTATGTACTCAAGAATAAAATTATATGATTAATAAAATTAAGCTAGATATTTTGGCTGTTTCTTATTAATAATGAAAAGTTTACGCTAACCCTACGTAAGGTTGGAGTATTTATTTGTTATAAAAATTAGAAGGAAAATATTAAAATTTACTTTAGAAATCTTGTTTTAGTTTCCTTAATGTCTATCAATAAAAATAATAGTAAATAGAGAAGAATTAATTCCTTTCCAGATGCAAAAATGAATACGTACCTCAAATTAAAATTCAATGTATGGCAAACATTTTACACTTATCATGAATTTATATCAACATGATTTTTCAATGCATGTTAATCCTTTTTTTTACTATTTTTAATGGTTTTTAATTCTTTTATTAGAAGGTTAGATTTTTCTATGTAGTATTACATAAATAAAAAGACAATTAGAAATAAAAACTAAAAAGTGTGCCAAATGTATCAAAACGATTAGTGGATTTATTATTATAACTATTTTGATACATTCTTACTAACCGAAAATCAAAGTGAAGAAAAATGTTAAATGCACTAATATTCCAAAAGACTAAAGCTTTTTACAAGGTCTGTGAGGCCTAAGCATTCTATTTTAATGAAAGGTTTTACTTTACTTGACGTTTTTCCCAAAATAACTTCATCTCGAAATAAAAAGGAAAATTACTACTTATGGTATCGTTTTCAATCTTGTTCACTCTCTGCAGCTGTCGCCAAACATAAACTTTTAATTAAAAACATTTCATAAGTTTCATGCTCCAATATACTCGTTTTTCCAGTTCCACATCTCAGAAAGTAAATGTTAGATAAAAGCCATTGAAAAAAGTAAACTTAAATGGAAGAATAAAAAAAAAATATCTCAAAATATTACACGAAAAATAAATAACTGAAAATAAATATCGGGAAAATATTTCGAAGAAGCATTGGTGAAAAAGAAAATATTATTTTATTGCTTCACTAAATGAAAAGTAAAATTAGAAGCATTCAACTTTTTTATAGATCGAAACTAAGGGTCAAACTTAAGAAGTCCCCTCCCCCCTTTTTGACATTTCCCCAAAGGTACTTCAAAAACTTTTATGGGATCAAGAGCTCTGGATGTTTGTTTTCTGAGAGTTAATAACAGGTTTGAGCTTCATAATTTAATTCTTACGTTGTTGTTTTTTAAACAGATACAGGACAAAATAGCTTTTACTAATAGAAACCAGATCAAAATGAAGTATTTTACTCGGTTAGACGACGAGTTAAGAATGGGTATTTTCTTCCACCTGAGGTTTTATCCATGTATCGCCACTCCGCAACGTCCAATCAGAGGAAAGTCTCTCGTGTCAGAGGGGAGTCTATTTCTTATAAAGAGGATATTTTTAAAAAATTATCACATCTTAGTCAAGATGTTTTTCATTTACTTTCAAACTTAAATTATGAATGCAATTTTTTTCACACAAATGTAATACTTATATCAATTGAATCTAAAACTTTGAAATTCAAAAATAGATTTTTAACAAATCTTTTTTGTCGTATTTCAGTTAACTATCTAACTACCAATAATTGCGTACACTTAAGACAAGGCTGGCGCTTGCGAAGCCCCACAGCCATCAGCACCCCTCCCCTTTTTAGAGATTTACTCAAAAATTAAACACTAGAATAAGATCGCTTGGATTGTACCCCCAGAGCACCATTGGTATCAGTGTTCTCGTCCTGGAGGCTCCCTGGCTCAAGGTTTCAAAATAACACACTATTCTAGCCCATTTTCGAAGTGGTCACCTTAAATCATTGAAATTTTCCGAAGGATCCAAAATCTTTGAAATGTTTACCAACTATTCTTCAGAACCGGCCTTGCCTGCTCACACCCTCGAATGCCTACGGCTTACCCAGCAGGATTTAGTTTACGATCCCTTGCTGGTGCTGGATTTTTTGAGAGTGTACGAAGTTATGGACCTGGTCTAGCACTGCTGGCCAATATGGGCCATGCAACAACACTACCAATAATCTTAAGTTTTTAAAACTAAATTTTGTAAATAGGTATTGATTGACATTTATTGTAAAATAACGGGAGTTACTTTTGCTATTTTTGACGGGAAAGCAATTTTAAATATAATTGATTCTCAAAAAGTGATAGTCGAAGAACAGTTAACATAGACTTATTCCGAAACACTACATCTGTGTAATTCTCTCACTTTATTTGTAACTTAATGAAAAAACTTTGCAGTTTTCCAAAATTTTCTACTTTGATTTCTTGTTTTACTTTTAAAAATTAAATAATGCGTTTGAATTACATTTAAAGTAAGATAAAGCATACACTACCATGACAAATGAGGCATTAGTTACTTCAGTTTGCAAGAGTTTGCCATCAACAACTACAATGTAGTATTACTCAGAAAGAACTGTGAATCGAAGAATGTTATAATTAATTTTAATACCAGTATCTATACTGAAATTGGATTCAGCACAAATTTAAGATTTATCTTTTGTTAATTGAAAACTAACTCTAATACATATGCTAAAAAATTTTTGTTTTGTGAAATCGTACACTATTTAACATTTCCTAGTTTATATGTATGAAAGCTCCTATATTTTCACTCATCGAATATAAAAACAAAAATAACAAAAAATACACTCATCAAAAGTGATATTGCAGCATCATGTTCCTATCACAGACTACATGGTTTTAAAAAGTTCAATCGTTTTCGATCATTAAATATTACAATATATTCATCTGTTTTGTTTAAGCAGTGTTATAAATAAAGTGCTGCTTTGAAGCTAAAAAATGAAAGAATTCTCAAAAGAATATGATGTTTAATATGATTAAACATTTATTTAATACAGCTAGTCTTTAATATTAGAGATGAAAATTTTAATGTGTTTTCCAGATCTGTTAAGTAAATTTATTGTAAATTAAATTCTAATGCAAAAAATTGTTATATCGGGCATATTAACAGGATGCTAATCAACTCATTTATCTTTCATTGAACATATATGCATTATAATGATCCAGTGTTCAATACAAATCATTATGATGTGGCTTATTATAATTCATAATGGAAAAGGATGAAACAGTTACTAAGTAACGTCTAGACAGATAGATGGCTAATGGGGTGTATTTAAACGAGGATGCTAGCTTTTAGGTCTTTAGAATTTATCAATAATCAAATATGTTTTCCTGGTATATAAATGAATAAGAATTCTCTCAATAATTAAAAGTAATTAAAAAAGTTTAAAGTAGACGTATGAAGTTCAATTTTACTAATAGGCATTTATAAACGAAATGCATTGTGAGAAATTAGACACATTAATGTAACTAAATGGAAATTAGAATAAAAAATTAATTAAAGTACACATATACACACAAAGAGAGAGAGCCAAAAATATTAAAACATAGCTCATACATACACACTTGACTCCTTTTACTTGAATAGCTAATAAAAACAATAGAGTCCACTGCATGTATTGATAAATAACATGTCTTTCGTTTTGCCTCTGATTTTGTTTCATTATTCACTCAATTTTTGCGCAACAAAATAAGGCTTTTTTTAGTAAAACAAATTCTTTGATGAAAAATAACAATACGAAATTGTGTAACATGTCAATGAATAGAAAAAATGATCTTAATACGAATTTAATATTTTCTAGACAGTAAAAAAATTTTAGATTATTCTTAGTATTATATGGGAATTTATTTTATGCAACTTGATAAATGCGAAAGTGTCACCAATGCTGCGGTTAGTACACGAACTGACCTTTCGATTATGTTTTAAATTTGATCACTGGAATTCAAAAATGGCGATTTAAGTGAACCAATATATTCTCTGAAGTAGTCCAGAAAGTTTCTTAAACATCCTTATTGATTATTATTGTTATTTAACACAGTGTTGCTTCTTTGATAATGTTTGCGGGTAGTTGCGCCCATCCATGCATACTGAACGTCGCTTTGACAGCACAAGCAGTCTTAGACTCACCACATTCCTTTCATTTAACACTTTTAGTCAGTTAATTCGTCTGATGCCTCAGTGAGTTCATCTAGATGGATGTCACCAAAGATTTAACATATGGGACAACCTGTCATTCTCAGTCCAATGAACACGTCCCACATAAAATCGTCTATTTGCTGCAATTGTTTCTATTGACTGCAGTCTATCATTCTCAAATATTACAAGTGTCTTTTGACACAAGGTTATTTCCAATACGACAGAAATAAAATCCATATATTGCTCATTCTGCAGGTTATTTTACTTATATACTACTCAACATATGAAAGAGAAAAGTGTACATTTGACATAATATGCATTACTCGATGATGTTGCCTATCCTAAAAATTCAATAATTTATTGGCTTCTCATTCTTAATACTGCATTTCCATGGCTCATTGAGAGTATTTATATCCATTAGAATACATTCAATGACGCTTATGTAGCAAACATAATAAATATTCTTATGTTTAATAGAGTCTAAAAACTATTAGAATTACATTGAAATTTTATTTTCTAATAGACATTTACAAAAACACAAATTTCAGAAGATTGAATTATGACTATTTTACATATTATGAAAAAATGCTTTCAAACTGTTGAAGTTACAAAGTAGATAACATAAACAGCGAGATTGCTTGCATGATAAATTTAACATTGAAATTGCACTCCTTACCATCGATAAAAAAGATGATTTTGTTGTTTTAATTGAGCAGTTACAAATATTAAGAAACAGTGTACATAAGTTAATTTCCATAAAAAATAATTTTTAAAATTTAGAACAGTAAATCTGTATCTAGAAAATATTCAATTATTTTTCTAAAAACAATCTTGTATTTCGTATTTTACTGAAATATTTTCAGATAAAATTGTAATTCTTTTCTCTAAAAAAGAAGAAAGAAATTTAGTTCTACTTTTTAAAATAAAGTGTGTTTCTCCTTCTGCTTATTAATTTTATTCTTTTTCTCAAGAGTTCAATCTAAAATCATCATTACAAGGAAAGAACAAAAAGGAAAATCTAAAATTTCGATATTATCACATAATCAAACATGTTTTTCATCCCTACATTCATATGCAGACACTACTAAATAACAGTAAAAAACTTTAAGATGCTAAAACATCCAGTTGTTTTACGATTCAAACAATGTTCTCTGATTTACTGAAAACATTAGAAATTCATTCTAGATACCTCAATTTCATTTGTAGGGTATTATTCAAGAGAATTGATCAGACTGGATTAATGAGATTCTTATTATTTTCAATATGTATGTTCAAAAGAAATAAATTCGTCAAATTTCTGTTTTCGACTATTTTCTGAAACAAATAAAATGTACCATTGAGGAGTAAATAGTAGTTTACCACTATTTATATTCCATTACAGCTAATTTAAATATCAATTATATGTTATGCAACTTTCTATAAATGATGTATTTTCACAATTTTAATCATTAGCAAAAGTTACTTTTCTAATGTAAGTGGAAACAGTGTGTCTTCATTACTTACCTCAGTACTGAATTACATTGTAAAACAATATTTAATAAAAATATTTTTCTTCTTTATTTCAAATAAATAATTTCTGGTTCCATTTAAAAGGTTTTAGTTCGACATCCTTTCATAAATTGAAGATTTCTCCTTTTAAGAAGCATTTATTTCTTTTTTACTTCCATCTCATGTTCTCCGTAATTCAAGTTTTAAATTTGAATGAAAAAAGCGCCTTAAAGTATTTTTAATTTTGTGAGATTTAACAAGTGTGTTTAAAATTTCTTTTGATAAAAGATTAATAAACGTCCTGTATTTCTAAAAATGTGAAAAATACATTTATTCTTAATTACATAATTCATCCTCAGTCTCGCAAAATTTAATACAGTTTTTTTAATTATCAGAGAAAATAGATTAATTTTGCGAATCAATTTAACAACCTTAAGGGCTACAATGTAAAATAATAATTTTAATTTTATTTAAAAAATAAATTTATTCAAAATAATAAATTTTTAAGCCGATAATTAAAGAATAATCTTCTATCATATATATAAAAGCTTTATTATTGATTTAGATATCTTCATTTAATCACATCTAAAAGGTTTTAACTTTTTATAGATTTCTAAATACAAAGTATGTGGCTTATTAAAGTTGAAATAAAAAGAAATTACATAAAAAATCGTATTCCTCTTTTACAAAATATATTTTGTTAACGGATTATTTAAATATATTTAACTTGCTTGAAAAATGACATCTTGCAAATACAAACGCTGTTTTCATATAATTAGAATTTCAATGAATATTTGAATTGAATGAAACTTAATTATTAAGTGCAAAATATTGTAAGGCAATCAATCTTATCTCATGAAATATAATTTACACTGTAACTAAAACTTTTGAATGTCATTTAGCTCTCAAACAACTCGTAAAATTGGTTTAGAAAATAGAAAGAATATTATATTATTTAAATTAATTCTATGAAACAAATATTTCTTTGGCTTTATATTGATTTTTAAATTCAAGAAATAGCTGTGTAGAACTTTGGAAGCAAATATCGAAATCTGAATTATAAATCTCAAGTAATGTTGTTCTCAAGCTCTCCTTGTATATAATGTGTAAGATATCTTCTAAGTGAAAAAAAAAACTTTTATAAAACATCTTGATGTATGGGAATGCAATATAGGTTAGCAATATCTAAATGAAGACATAATCCTCGCCGGTCAAAACATCCTTTAATTTTGCTTGACAGCAGAATAAACACAGGATTACATAAAAACAAGGCACACACAAACATTCATACAACAACACGTCACCACACACTGAGGGCGGCACAGCTTTCCTAACCAGTTACTTCGTAATCCCTTCGGTTACAGTTATAAACACAGTGTGTTATACTTTTTCTTACACTTTTTTTTTGTTATAAGCTTCTGTCAGGAAGGTTTAAAGGTAATGATTAAAACGGTTTATATTACAAGCTATATATGTGCTATTCAATTCAAAGCTAGGAAAATTAAAATAAAATAGAAGACGAATAAACATTATTTTTATGAAGTTAAGAAAAACGGGATTACTTTTTTAAAGGAAAAGTCAATAACCTCAAAATATCAAATTTTGATTTCTTCGGAGTCATGATGACTTTATAGAACACGTACAACTAAAAAAATGCTTCGTTTATGATAAATATCTAAAATTACTGGTATGTTGGTAAAAAAAAAATTGCATAAATATATTTGAAAATGAATTTTTTGATCTAAAATTTACATATGTATAATTGTTATATATATATATAGTTACCTGCATTATATATTATTGCTAACTATTACTGTCAACATACCAAGGAACATATAAATTTAAAAATATGCAATACTTAAAGTAAAATGCCTCTGGGAGAGATTCCTAATTTGTTGAAAATTATACTATTGAGAAAATAAAAGTCAGAAAAATATTATTCTGTAATAACCATGTATATAAAGAATAAAAATTGACAATTTTCATTATCATTCGGAAGAATAATAGTGAATTTAATATGGCTCCGTAATAACCACATGTAAGAAATAAAAAATTGCAAACTATCATTAAATATGAATTTTCACAAAACATTATTATGTGAAAGAAAATACTGTGAACTTAAGAGAACATATTAATACTCAACTTTATAAATTATCCAAAATATTCAAAAAAGGTGTAAATTACATTTAATTTTAGCTTTCTTCAAAAACTATATTCTGAGTGATATAGGCAAATTCTAAAATGCCAAATTGCAAGAAAAATGTATTACTTTATTTATAAAATTCCTATAATGTAGCAATTTCAGAATAAAAGTTGGTAATAAATAGTTAAAAGCTTAGAACACTGTTAAAAAATTTAATTATAAACTATTCCTTTCGCTCTGAACTATCTCATCAAATTTCTACCACTCAATTTTCTTTTAAACTGACAGTAACAAGCTTATTACTTTTGAAACATTAAAATAATTAAAGTTTAAACAATGATAAAATCATTTGACGTTAACGTATACATTAATATTAGCGTAAAAGTTTCCATTTTTTGTTACTCTTTCTAACAGATGAACATTTGTTAAAATAAATGAAAGTTCCATACCGAATTTCCCTTTAAAATACATTTTGCATGCCCTGATCTTTGTTAAGGGAAATATAGCGTTAATTTCGATAACATTTTTTTCTGTGTGAAGGAAAGTAAAGATTAATTCCAAATGAAAAATCGAAAAAATTAAAATACAAAGCTTTCATTTCCTTGAAAATGCGCGATTCAGTTGTCGTTTAATTTAGTACATATCTGTCCATAATTTTCTTCTTTTTTTTTTGAAAAGTTGAAAGATAATGAATCTTTTGAAAGTGAAGTATTCATAATCATGAAACAGATGAATTTTCGTTTACTTTGTAACGAGATGCGACAGTAAGAGAATAATTATTTTATGTATTGCTGTAATGAATATATTCGGAACCTGTTGAAAAGATTTTCTACTGCGTATTTAAACTTAACATATAAATTCATTGGTAATTCACTTTTCTATGATGTCTGTTCTAGTAAATCAAAGTGCCAAAATCGAAAAGATTGATCAATTGATTGATCATTAAAAAATGAGAAGATATTTAAATCCGATAAGGCATATTTCCATTTATCAATGAAAATTATTTATTTTATCACTTCATCACATTATGAAAGATTTAATAATTTTCCTATTTGCAAAAATTAAACTTTTTTCTTATACTTTAGTGTTGACTACTTTGCCTACCATAAACTATTAACATATTTTTTCATCTTTGCAGTTGCCAACTTTATTGTGATTGATGTATCAGAATAATTATATTTTTATATTTATCAATCTATATTTTTTCTATTATTTTGTTATTGCACACATCGGACCTTTACTTGGTATAATGATTCAGGATCCAATGGCACCTCGAATCATAATGAACATATTTTTCTCGTCTATCGTTACTTCACACCTCCTTCCCCTAAAAGGGATTTCCAGTACACTTAACACTCACCCCCCTACGTTTTTGAAGTTCCTTGCATAACCAAATTTCAATAAATCCATACTAGAATACATGTGGCACGCAACGTTTACTAATTTTCCATTATCCACCTAGCTTAATTCTTCTTAGATTTTTCACTTTCTTCTGATTTTCCATCTATCGAATCTATGGGATTGCTGATTGCAAACGATGTACACAAATACACTCACTGCTACACAATATATATATATATATTATATATAAAACAAGGATTTTGAAATACACTTCTTTCAATCAAAAGGTGTATGGCAAAATATACAGTTTGCTAAATGAATTCTTATTAGTCATGGGAGCTAAAGAATTTGTTTTTTTTGTGGTTTGTATGTTAAACATGGATGTTTATTCAATCTTTGTAGTTTATGTTATACATAAGATAAATTAAACTTATATATGCTTATGTAGTCGTGCTAGACAAGCAATAATTATCTTTAACTCCAAGCATTATTTCGTTCGAATAATGTATTCGAGACCAGATGCTTCTAAATACAGTCCATGTAGAGACTTTAAATACTCTAAGGATCGTTATTCTTACTACAACGTTACGTCGAAGCTTTCGAGATTGAGGTGACAGACAGGTGTCATTCTCATCACTTGATTTCAGTTTTAACCTGCGGTTTATTGACAAACCCCTTCGTATAGTTTTGAAATGACACATAAATAAACAGTCAATCATTTGATATATTTTAAATTTTATGGAGTTATGTTTTGATTTGGTGCAGAGGGCATTTTGCTTTCATGCAGCAAATATAATAAAATATTGTTTTCTAAATTTGACCAAATATGTTATGCGAATAAAAAATTTTGAAGAAGATTTTCTCCGCAATATTCGAACTTCTCAATCGAAAGACTTTAATTAAAAAGCAAGAATTTGTGTGAGATAATTTATATATGCGAGTGTATAAATTCATTGCTTTAGTGTCCTTGTTATATTAACATGAACATGAAAAAGGACAGATTCATTACTTTAAGTTTTTAATTAAAGCTTTGAGATGTGTAGAACTTTACTTTTGAGTTTCACTGAAAAATAAATTTTGGGATGCAGAGGTGTGGGTAGAAAAACAAGATTTTTTTTCTTTTATGCTAACTTGAATAGAAAATCAAGAAAATCTCTAGGAAAACCGATTCAATTTTTTTATACTAACACGCATTTTTCCAACTTTTTCATTAGACATTATAAGCATTTACGACAATATTAAATCTACTGGAATTTTTTTTTCTATTTCCAGTCTGTTATTTTTCTTATAAAATGAGCATATTATACGTTTCTTTAAATAATTATTTAATTTTAAATGCATGATCATACTATATTTTATTTTATATTACTTTTTACTAAAACAAAATGAAAATTAATTACCTTTCTTTGTAAACGATAATAATATTTGTTCCAGCTGATTTGGCAATTGTCTTGATAATAAATTAACGGATTAATTTCTTTTACTGAATATACATAAATCATTTTTCATCATTCTCGGCATATGTGTCTAAAAAACATAAATGTAAACAAAATCCTTTTATTCATGGTATACATGGTGAAAGCAAAAACTTTTGGTTTATATCTATTATTAAATATATTACATGTATAATAAAATACTTCATAATACTTTAATGCAAAAAATGCTATCTATTTATCTATTTATGAAAGCAACTTCCTTATTCAGAACAAGACCTAATAACATAAAATTTCTCAAATATTCAGTAATGCGTTAGAGGGTGTTCACGAAAATTGTGGGGGAGTTGTAGCCAAAAATTCCCCCTTTTTGAACTATTACACTTGCAGATATTAAATTTGGTAGACTATTAGATCTACTGACGTGAAATTTTGCAGGCATGATTCTTTTATTTAGTGTACCTTCGCTGAACACGGCTTTTATGGAAATGTAAGAGATAACAGACATGGAAGTCTTTGTTTGTTTATTTTTTTAAATCAAGAGGTGAGGGCTATAATAATGTATTTCTAAAAAATTGAAAGCTGAATAATAGGTTTTAGGTAACAATAACATGAAAAAATATATAGTTATATAACATTATAAAATATCCTGCAAAACCGGAATGTGACATATTTTTAGAAATTTTAACAATAAATAAAATGAATTTGAATATGTATTCCAAATTAGAGCACATTAATTTATTTTTTTTAAATTTATCAACTTAGCACCGTTTTACACGTATATTGCATTTAAAACCAATTATATTTTTAGTTCTATGGCTTTTTCAGGCATTTCATTTATTTTATATTTTTAAAAACAAATAATTACTTATTAGACTTTTTTAAGAATGCAATTTATTTTATAGTTTAAAATAGAAACAAAAGTCAACTGAAAAATCTTAAAACCATCTTGTTTAATTATAAAGAAATCGTTTATCACTTTTTTATAAGAACATGTTATCGTATGAAATAATATCATTCATTTTTATACTCCTGTGTTATTTTTTTTACTTTTATTAAATTTAGAAAAATACCATTAAAAACTATTTCTGTTGTAAATGATAGCATGTGTGACCTTTAGTCTTATATAAAAGGAAATAAAATCGAACACCGATTAATCGAAACCCTATTTAATGAATTTCACGATTTTACGACTTTTTTTTCTTTTTCCGATTAAAGTGAAGGGGAAAACGCCTGTTTAATTTTTTTAAAACCTGAATTAACGAATTAACTCAGTAGTTGAAACTTTTTTATTGGTTTGTATTAGAAAAATTGGATTTTTTAAAATGATATCCTTTTGTCCGGAACAGAAAAAGGGATTTTTCCTGTAAATAGCAAGTTTCGACAGGAAAGGGTGCAGACTATTTTTAGACTTTAAAGGTGCTAATGAGTTATGAGTGCATAATATCATGTAAGTTTTGAAAAGGACATAAAACTACTATCTATTCTCATCCCACTCCACAAAAAGGAAATATTTAGATTTTAACGATTATGGTACATTTGATTAGTGCAACTGAAGCTCTGGAAATTGCAGATTTATTTGAGCCAATGAAAAGCAAATCTAACGCAGAAATTGATAATGAAACTCTCATTAAAACTGTTAAGTTTTCTAATCCCTTACATTGTATGGAAACTGTGAAAAAAATACCCAATGCAGCACGATCTAAGTGGCGCAGTATTCTTTTCTCAGCTTAATGTCGGAATAAAAACTCTTTTGCATCATGAATCAAACAGATTGTCAAACACTTATTAGTCAGTTTTTAAGTATTTCCAATTAACTTGTGCGTAATAATTCCCTTACAGTACTTTTATCTGTAGAATAAAAAATATGTAATTTCTAACCATGGATATTTTCTATGTGGTTCATATTGTTGAATATTCAAATGATAAGTGCAAAAATTTGAATTTTTTTGGACCCCGAAACAACGAATAACCCCGATTTAACGAAATAAATGTTATGTCCCGATCAATTCGTTAAATCAAAGACTGGTTGTATATACTTCATAAAACAATACATATAATCATTAAAATAAAATTAAAATAGGAGTTTTATTTCAAAAATTCAACATCTGTTGATTTGCTTTTCCAACATTCATTGATTAAGATTTTTCTTGGGTACTTCTTAGGATGCTGATCAGTGAAAATCGCATTCGACACATCCCATCTCCTCCGATACACTTTGAATGGTGGACATCTATTTTGAAAGGAATAAAATTCATCAAATCTCACCGCGATGCACTTTTCTTCCTATTTTGGAAAAGAGGACCTCGGATTTTTCAGATTATTTAATAGTTCGCCGGAAGTGATGTAAAGAATTCGGCTGCCTAGAGAGTAGTATACGGTTGAGGGCTTTATTTTACTCCAGCGCGCTTAGAAGAAAAGTGGATTCACGACATGAAATGCATGTAATAAAGTAACATTTTATGATATAATGCACTTTATCAACCATCCTACTTCGTGGTTATAATGGTAAATATATATGTTTTTTATTTAAATATTGAAATCTACAGTACTTCATTTATTTCAACAGTTAAATATAACAGAAAGAGCAAGAATGATAAATACTTTAGTAAAAATAAATTTATCTCTTTCAATTTTTAAATAAATGTATATATAAATATTTGGGAATGAAAAAAAAACAGAAAAATGATTTCCACAAACCGAAGAAAAATTCTGACTTCACCAAAATTCCTAATATATGTCATTCTTTTTGGATGTAATTTATTCTTTTAAATAAACTATGTAAATAATTATCTAGCAGGAGTTTGACTGAACTATTATTACATTTCCAAATCCAAAATACACTAGGAACCCAAAGATCTGAAATTATTTCTTGTAAAATTACATATTCAATTAAGTAAAATAATGCAATACAAAATTATAATCAACTATTTAAGACATATTTTCTTTTTGTCGTATTATTTTACTTTACTTTTAATTCAAAAATATAAATATGTATATAATATGGTATATTAAATTATTGCTCAGAAGCTAGTACATTATTGATAGAAAAATATTTTTCTTACGACATTTAGAAGTTCATTATATTAAATTTTACTGTGATATTGATTTTTTTAAAATAATATGTTGCAAAGTTAGGAAATTGTCTCAGATAAATATTTAAAAGCTCAAATAACTAGAAAAATCAATAATTCTCAAGATGTAAAGGAATCAAGAAAAAGTGCTTCGCATTTTTCTTTGTGCAGCTATCCATCAAAAAGTAACGAACAAGAAGTGACTTGTAAGTCTCTTCATATTCATTACAAAGCTCAGATACAGTTGAAAATCTTGTCGGACAAGTTGTACAGAAAACTCTTAGTAGAAAAAAAACTCTAAAATTAAAAGTATTATAAATTGTGCCATTAAATATATTATCGAACTTTTTCCACGCTGGATGAGTTGAAAAACTTTTTTTATAAACGTTTTATGCTAACGATTTGAAGTTTGCAACTACAACAACAATATTTATAAAGAAATAATTAGATAAAAAAACATAAAAAATATTTATAAATAATGTAAAATATTTTATTTCATACATATATATATATATATATATATATATAATTCATAAATATATACGAAATAGTTATAAAACCTAATATAATTAGTCAAGAAAGATAGTAAGAAATATTAGCCACAGTAGTTCTATATCAAACTCCTGATCTTAGAAACCAAGATTTTAAGGCTTAAACAAATTTTTGCGGCTAGCCAACCTTCACCTGTATTTGCCATTATTCTGGGCCATAGGGAAAGGAAGGAATATTAAGAGAAATTTAATTATTACAAATAAAAACACAATACTATTAATATATAACGATAAAATTATAGCCCCTACTACATATATATATATATATATATATATATATATATATTATACTATGTATGTGTATAGAGAGAAAGAGAGAGATTGAAGCACCAAAACATTATGAACACCTACTCAAAAACACATTACAACACCTTCGACCTGTTTGATCTGCAAAACAGCTGCAACTTGCCACAACGGATGCTACGAATTCTTTTTAGATGACTGGAGGCAGGTTGTACCTAATATCTAAGCATTACCATAAGTGTTTTGGATGTCTGAGCTGCCTTTCTATGAAATCCCAAATGTAGTCGCATTAAGGACAGGAATGTTAGGTGCCCAGGACATCAAATTGAATTCATAATTATTCTTCTTGAACCACTCTAACACAATTCGAGCATTCTGATAGGGGTATTGTCCTGCTGGAAGATTCCGCAACTGATCCTAAATTATACTTAAGCAGTCCTCAGTCTTCATGGTCTGTCCTACTACAAGTAAAGGTCCCAGAGACGCTCACATGTATACTTTGTATAACCAAAATAACAGACTTTCTATATCCAAAATGAAGTGCCAAAATAATTAGCTCAGTTTTTACCAACGAAGAGCTATGTGATTTATTTATTTATTGATCGAATAAATGAATGTGGCTTTTAAAAGTGTAAATAAAAATATTTACACTCGAACTAACTCATAAGGTACTATTTTAGTTTGAAACAAGACGAGGGAGGTACGATAATGTATCAAGTACCTCTTTGACAATAACCTTTTAGTGGTACATTACTTTTAAAAAAGAACATAATAGTTTGTAAATAGGGGTTTTGTTAGAATGTAGAGAAAAAACAACGAATAAAAAAAGAGTAAAATATCTCCAGGGTAAAACATTATACTATATATAATTTTCAAAGCTTTTATTATATATCTTTAAAAGACAAAGTATTTTATAATTTTTACCCTACATATACTCAAAACCACAAATACGTAATTAATGGACATACATATATATATATATATATATATAGTGTAAATAAAACATTAAAAAAACAGTTAATTACTGGAATTTATAAATTATTTTAAAATATTATCTATTCAATAATTATTTAAACTAGTTTTTCTTTATTTAAAAAAGACACATATTAATTAAGAATAAATATTTTATATATTTTATCTCATAAGCAATCCGTTAATCAAGTCAGTTTGATATTTAAAGCAAAATTTAAATATGCATAAACTCTAATTATTATACTTGCTCATAAAGTTTTAATTATTCTTTTGAATATTGCTAATTAAAATTTCCATACTTGATTAACAAAATCTTTTTTAAGGTCAAGAGTTAATTTTAATTTTCATTGAATGAGAGTTAAATAAAAAAAGGCTTTCGTCTCTGATAGAAACTTCAGGGGAAATATTTAATCGAATTTCTGCTTAAATACTTATAAATTTAAAAAAAAACTAAGAAATATATATTCAATTTATACTACGAATTTACAGAAATTCTTAGAGAAAAAAAATAATCTCTGAAAATTCTTTGTTACATCAACATTTTTTATTAATAAAGGGAAAAAATCGTATATATTTGAGAGAAAAAACTATGAATGAAGTAGAAATGCATTCTGTCTTTGAAAACGGAAACGTGAATGCAAATTGAGTGAGAAATAATAAAACAAACTAAATGTAAATATTTTTAAAATGCATCTTGATAACTGAAAATAAAATCTTTATTTTTAATTACCTTTTTAGTTTTTTTTTATTTCCAACCATACTTAAAACAAAAGAGCTATAAAACCATTGATTCCTCTTATGTTTATGTTACAGTAGCTGAGAACTATTTTAAAATTTTATTATTATTTAAAATTCTTTTATTTTGTTAATCCTTTGGTAATTGTATTTTTTTACCTTTCTATATGTTTTGAAAGAAACCTGTAAGATTTAATTATTTGATTTTTCTAGAGTATCATGAAGATTATTGCCGATAAAAATTCAAATCACAATCAAAAATGAAGGGACTTTTGAACTTTTTTCCCTTTTTTAATGTTACCATACGATAAGTCTGTGACGGTATTTAATTTGTACACCACATTTTATATTTGAATGGATTCATATTCAAATTTTTCGGATTTTGATATCGATGGCTCCAAAGGATTTGTACAAATATTAAACACTTAGCCAAAGACAATTACAATATAATTTTCAAAATCTATTTATTTTAAAGAGTATCAATCCCAGTACACACATAATTACATTTATAAAATAATGCACTGGAAGTTCATTTGTCGTGACCCAGAGGTTACGGATGAGGGAGGGTTCGAGGAAGAAGCGGACACATGATCATATAATTATTAATTTTATTCAACTTTTAACACTTATGGTGTGCACTTCTATAACAACTTTGGGAGCAGAAAAAAATCTTATAGCCTGAAATCGAAAAACTAAATTTTATCCAATACTAAATTATGTAATACTATCAATATCTAATTAACTAAATTATTGGTTAAAGCTCCTTGAATGATCCTGCTTGCAGCCTGATAGCTCGTTCAGTTGCAGGGTTGATGCCTTCCACTATTCTAATGCGGATTATCCTTCCACTATAAATCTCAAGATACGCGACCACCAGTCGCTGCTTACTAACACTTGAATTTCAGCTAACGATCAACTCTTAACCATTATTTCGCATAATCAACAACTGGCGCTAAAATAGAAAAGCTACATTTTCACAAATCAAATCAATTTACGGAAAGAAGTTTTTAAACTAAAATCACATTTAAAGA
The DNA here is from genome assembly GCA_019973975.1 of Trichonephila clavata. Taxonomy (NCBI): domain Eukaryota; kingdom Metazoa; phylum Arthropoda; class Arachnida; order Araneae; family Nephilidae; genus Trichonephila; species Trichonephila clavata. Next base: position 89,817 of record BMAO01025326.1, read on the forward strand.
ATATTTTCCTTAGGGCTGCTTTTCCGCTTAGGCAAGCTAAGTATGTGCCTAAGGAGCAAAATTTGGAGGGCGAAAAAGGAGAAAAAATTAAAATTACAGCGAACGAACCATCGCCTAGCGTGACATTAAGTGCGCAGAGTTTATGTGTGTGCGCGTGGAACTATGGAAAACTTTTACTTTGGAAAATGAAAAGCTTAACATTTTCATGTTGCTATGCACTCAAACTGATGTTACAACGTAAAATAATTGCAATATGTCATCAATGGTTTTGCAATGATCAAAGCTCGAAGGAAACCTTTGTTGTAGAAGTACAAATGACAGTGATTCAACAAGAAATAAGGATGTATAAAAGTGAAAGGTAGTAAAGCGATGTTGAAGTTAAAAAAATAATTCATGCAATAATGTATACTCTTTACTGTAATTTTTAACAATTTCATTAGTTTACTGTACTTATTCACAAAAGGGTGGGTGGTCCGAGATGCCGTTAGGTAAGAATTTAACAAGAGTGGCTAAACCATGCTAGTGTCCTTTCCTTGTGCTACCGGTTGCCAGTAAGGCTTACAGCAGGTTCATAGTTGGTGGACAATGGAAACAATGGAAAGACTGTCCAAAGAGCAAAAACAAAGAAAGGAAAAAAAGTAAGAAAATAACGGGAAAATCGCTCTCGAACCAAAACTGACAAGTTTAAGAACTGAAGACAGGGGCGCTTTGAAAATGAGGGTGGGGGCACATAACAATATTTAGTGCCTAGGGTCCATAGATGTTAAAAACGATCCTGATTTTCCCCAAGAGATTTAGCAGAAGAATCGAATAGAGCCTGTTACTCATTTCCCATTAATACAAATGGAACACTAAAAAGTGATATAGGTCTTATCTTGAGTTTGGTTTGTGAATTAGTAATTTAATTAGATTTTTATTAATGCCACATGTGAAACATCATAAGATTTATTGGTGACGGAGCTCTTTATTTTAAATGACAAGGGCGATAAGTAGAATGCCGATATTTCGCATCAGTCATTTTACATGACAGTTCTTCAGTGACAATAGGATTTGAACCCATGACTCAACAATTCTATTCGCGAGTTCGTTGCCATGACCACTAGGCATCCATAGACACATAGAAATTAACAAAAAAAATCCATGTAATTAATCATGTAATAAATCTTTCACTTTTTTTAAATTTCATGTAACTGTTTAATCCAGCGTTTCTCAAAGTGTGGAGCGCGTCCCCCTAGAGGGGCGTGATAACTCTACAAAAGGGGCGCAATCATATTGAAAAGTCGGGGAAAAAATTTTTTTTAATTATTAATTTTCTGAAAATAAACAAGCAAAATACATTCTGACATCATAAAAATAAAGTACACATTTACACTGATATAATACTTTTATAAATGTATTAGCACTGCACAGTGTTTTTATAATTAATTTAACAACACTTAACAAACAATAATAACTATAACAACAATTACAATGTTATAATTAATAAAAATACTAACAATAACTTATAATTAATTAAACAATTTACCAATTATCCTATGGGCTTGCCATACATAAAATTATATACAAAATGTAACACTTATCCGGATATTTTTTAAGTTTCATAATTAATCTTTTAACAGAAAAAAAGTTATGTGATTCGCTCCCCAATGCCCCCATTTTCTACGTAGGTGCACGTGTGTGATGTATTGGGGGGGGGAGGAATAAATAAGCAAATCCCTTTTGCGAACACTGTCAAGGTTCTTTTATTACATTCCAATGCTTTCAGAATAATTTTATGGATAGCAGTGCATAGAAAAGATCATACTTCGGAAAGACGTATATATACGTCCGGTTCAATTAACGCTTTGGCTGAGTGAGACGTTTATATAAGTATGTGGAACTTAAGAGGTAAAAGTCGTATTGTAGCTTTAGTGTCAAAGTATAATATCTTTGAATGAAATTCATTGTTACTGTATGGTGGGGGGCGCGATGAAAAGGATGATTGAATATTGGGTCGCAAATATTAAAACTTTGAGAAGCACTGGTTTAATCATTCTTTAACAATTATATCGATGATTTTGAATTTTAAATCATTATCACAGTTAGAAAGGCTTTTTAACAATGAATATTTCTTCACAAACTAAGAATGAATAAAATTGCAATTGCCTTTTTTGTTCTTTTTTTGTGATACTCTCTTGATTACCATCTAAATCTTTTATTAATTGAATGTTTTGAATTCCATAACGAAATTCGAGACGCAGAAAAAAATTCCCTAGTATAATTTTGAGAATATTAAAAAGATATATATTAGTTTTATATTTGAATTTCCAAACATTGAATTTCTCTTACGTATAGATTTCTAAAAAGCATAGCACTTATTCCACTCGTCTTTGCAAAGAGATATCGTGTTTTTTCTTCCTGTATCGCCCTCCAGTGAAAGATTGTCAGTCAGGTGCGGAAATGGATTTTCAATTCTAGAATGACATCTCCGCGATTGAGCGACAGGAAATTTGGGTCGGAAAATCCACTTACGCCTGAAATATTCGATTTGGGAATTTGCATTGCAAAAACTGTATTATCAAACTTGTGTCATCTAGCATTGCGTATCGGGCTCTGCTTTCACTTTATAAATGCCGATATTTATTGCAGTACGTAATCTGATACTTTCGGTTTATATTTTTTGGAGGGAAGAGAGATTTATATTTTTCTCTTTCTATTCATACTTAGATCAGATGTAATATATCTGCAAATTTCTTTAGTTTTAAAATATATACTTCTTGTAGAAAGCTATGGTAACTAATACATTTTAAGAGGGTTTTTTTTTTTTTGTTACTTTTGAGATTTGAGTTACATACTTTACTTCGGCTCTTAAGAATTTTTGAATGCACGCGTTTACATTCAATTATACAAAAATAGAATTATCAGTGTTTTTAAATACTGTAATGAAAATTTATTATTTTATGATATTAAATGATGCTTATTATTTAATTAAATGATAAACACACTGCTGCAAATCTATATATTTAAAGAGAGAAAAAAGCGACCACTCACACACATCACACACACACGAGGTTTCCAAAACTACTGTCCTTACAAATATTAAAGTTGTGACGGATCTATACGCGGCTCTATTAACACCTTGGGGATTCTGTAAGAGAAATAATTTTTTCAACCAACTTTCACTGAAGGTAAGAAAACGTGACCATGCAAATTAAGTTTATTATATAACTTCTGTATTCACAAGTTTTGAGAGTTAGCGAAGAGAGAGTTCATGAAGTGAAAATCTAAGATTGTTAAATTGAGAATTGAAGATTACCAAAGTAAGGAGTGCTCGGATGCGTGGTGATCACACACACAAGTCGACCGTTAATGTACAAGGCCTCAGCTATAGGATTTTTGAAGTACAAGAATTCAGGTACGGTGCTTCTTATTTAAATAGAAGTTAGAGAGTAAATTGTTAGACGCATCCGAATTAGAAAAGAGCTAGTATAAGATATCGTAGAAATTATTTGAATGTCTGTAAATAGTATCCCCATGCTAACTGGTCTCACTTTCGCATTCTAAATATTGATCAAAACTATCTTAATTGGATTATTATTGTGTCTGTGTTGATTATTGTTACAATTTTAGTGAATCACGTCGTCTGATCAATTAGTTGCTCCCACACTTCTAGCCGGGTCCGAGAGTAGACACAGGGGGTTTAGGGGGAGGTAAGGATAGGCCCCCATTACAAAGTTGATGAACTGATTGTTTAGTTAAGTAGAGAGTGGTTAATGGGGCGGAGCGTTATACATAAATATTCCCTTTTTTAAATATTAGACGTAAAAAACTTTGGTAAGCATATTTCTTTTGCTGAGTAGAGATCAGCTAAAAACGGGTTTTATGGAAATAACTCTAAAGGTTGGGTTGCAGGGGTTACGGGGGCACATAAATTAAAAAAATGCCTGTTTTTAAACTATTAGGCCTACAAACAATATCCAACAAAGCGGATGGACAATGGCTAGAGCAAATATGTACAATTTGTTTACCGTTAATAGTAGAAAAACCTTATTATATCAATAACCAATTTATTATTATAATACATCACTCAATAAGTCCCGGGCCTAACATATAGAAGGCGCTGCCTTCTAACTTTCCTAAGCCTAACCTAGTAGTAGTAATTTTCAAACGGCACGTGTTAAAATTTCGTGATAATATTCTGTTTATTTGAAAACTTACAGTGGTTTTAGTGAAGCAACTGTTGTTTGCTTAGAAACCATGGATGAAAAAGAATTTCGTGTATTAATTAGACATTGTTTTTTGATAGGGAAACACTTTTCATGCAAAACAATGGCTTGATAAAAGTAATTCGGATTCTGCTCCATCGCCAACAATGGTTGTATACAGACTTAAAACGTGGTCACACAGACAAAAACAACGCTGACGTTCAAATCGCCCAAATTTTGCACTTGTTCCTGAAATAACAAAAAGTCCATAAAATCGTTTTAGTCATTCGTAAATTGAAGATGCATGAGATAGCAGAGGTTTAAAGTATCAGAAGGCAGTGTATTCACTATTTTGCATCATAAATTGTCAATGAGAAAGCTGTGTTCAAAGTGGGTGCCGCCTTTGCTCACTGTCAATCAAAAAAAAACACGCATTGATGATTCAGAACATTGTTTGGAGCTGTTTAAGCGAAATAAACCGGATTGTTTAGGTAGATATGTGACATTGGATGAAAATGGATCCATCAATGCAAGCCGGAATCAAAAAGATCGTCAACTGAATGTGCAGCAACCGGTGAAAGCCGTCCAAAGCGACCAAAAACTCAAACGTCATCTGGCAAGTTTATGGCGACCGTATTTTGGGATGAACACGGAATTTTGTTCATTGACTACCTTGAGAAAGGCAAAAAATTAACAATGAATGTTACATGGTATTATTGAATCAACTGAAGGAAAAAATAAAGAAAAAACGTCCTCAAATGCAAAAGAGAAAAGTGTTGCTCCACCAAGACATGCCACAAGTACATAAAAACGATGGTCAAATTGAACGAAGAGCGTATCAAATTGCTCACCCACCTTGCAGTCTATATCTGGACTCCAGTGACTACTAGCTGTTTATAGACCTCAAAAGAAAGCTACAGGGAAAGGGGTTTGACTCAATCGAAGAAGTGATTGCCGAGTGAGTGAGTGAGTGAGTGATTTTGGGGTTTATTGGCGCAAGAGCCGATTTCGGCTATACTGCGCCAAACATTTGTTTTAATATCTGTGGTCTAGACGGGAAGAGAAAGAAAGAATGAATTGAATGACAAGAAAGAGGGTCGAAAATAGAGAAGGATCACTAGGGTACCCCGGGTTCGTGAAACCCGTGTTTACCAAAGACAGTAAACCCCGTGGGAAAAGGAAAAGATCACTAGGGCACCTCGGGATTGTGACACCCGTACTCACCTAAAGAAGGTGAGCCCCCTGAGGGGGAAGTGATTGCCGAAGTAGAAGCCTATTTTGAGAGCAAAAACAAATCGTTCTACGGAAACGTGTTAAAAAAGTTAGTACTCTAGGTAGAAAGTATCACTCTTTAAGGCGAGTATCTTGATAAATAAAGTTCAATTTTGCATAAAAGTAGTTGTTTTATTTGTTAAACCCAGGACTGATTGAGTGATGTGTTAAATGTTATGTTTGAAAAGCATTTTTACTTTATAAAAATTTCTCATTCTAATTAAAACGTTTCGAAACACTTTCACCAATACGAAATGAAAAAAATACATTACAATGTTTAACCAGATTGAAATGTTTGAAATTATCTCAATGTATTATAAGTTTCTTTTTCTATAGCAATGTTATTATATATATGTAATACGACGATATTCGTTGGAATGGATTCTTTAAACTGATATTGAAGTAACATTCTTGAGGCTAATTAAATCGGTTTATTATACATCTTGAAAACATTTAAGCAAGACAAGGACGACACATAGATGTACGTAATCACAAATAGACACACACAATACACAAACACTAGCTGTAGCAGACTACATGTTGACAATAGCCAAGAAGTTAAAAAAAACTGTGTAACCGTGTGCTCTGAGTTCTTTTACTGGCGGTGAAGGTCGTACGACGCACGCGAGCAATTAGATTAAGATTAAGATTATGCGCGCGAGCACTTAGATTACGATTAAGATTAGGTGCGCGAGCAATTAGATTAAGATTAAGATTATGCGCGCGAGCACTTAGATTACGATTAAGATTAGGTGCGCGAGCAATTAGATTACGATTAAGATTAGGCGCGCGAGCATTTAGATTACGATTAAGATTAGGCGCGCGAGCATTTAGATTACGATTAAGATTAGGCGCGCGAGCATTTAGATTACGATTAAGATTAGGCACGCGAGCAATTAAATTAAGGTGCGAAAGAACAAGGAAATGATTTAACGGGGTACAGTTAAAGAGAGTTAGCAGAAGTCATTGCATCCCCCCTCCGTAAGCCACGTGTATGCGCCAGGGCCCTTGACACACACAAGTATCTTACAGAGATATTAAATTTGAAATTAAATATTATTATTAAAAAATTTTCCTTCACACCAACCAGCCGACATAAAAACTCCAACGCAGAAATAAAATAATATGACAACAAATATACACTAATATAACTGTAAAATATGGGTACCCATAAATAACCTTCAAAATGTATTAAAATTCAAAGTGTATTAAATTCAAAAATGTAATAAAATTCAAAATGTAACAAAGTTCAAAATGCATGGAAAATCAAGATGTATCAAAGTTCAAAATGTTGACTTTTTCTTGAGTGGTTGAAGTAATACTGGTTACCACTATAAACGTTGCATTATAAAAGTACACTCTATCAAAAATAAAAACAATAAACACTTGAAATGGAATGAAAACAAAAATAAGATTCAAAAACATAATTGTAGTATAAAATATCATCAAGGACAAACATCAAAGAAACATCTAAGTTTGTTTGAAAATAAAATAGTAGAGTGTCTAAAAGTAAACTTAGTAATCTTAGTATGTTAGACTATTAAGGAAGGGGAATTTAATTCAAACTCTTCCCTGTTTCCATCCAAGAGTAAACACTTCTCCAAAACTGAGAATACTGAGATGGAAACAGGAAAAAATTTGAACTGGATTGGAAGATGTGTGTGTGTGTGTGTGTGGTGTGTGTGTGTGTGTGTGTGTGTGTGTGTGTGTGTGTGTGTGTGTGTGTGTGTGTGTGTGTGTGTGTGTGGTGTGTGTGTGTGTGTGTGTGTGTGTGTGTGTGTGTGTGTGTGTGTGTGGACCCATGTTTCGCACATTTATAAGATCTGTATTCATTTCACAACATTTTTTTTAAATTTTTGTGGTTATTAAAATGATTATCATTCATGACTTAATTTTAATTCTTCAGGAGGATAATAAGTTCTCAGTTTTGACACGTGAACAATTTCAGTAGGTTTTTTAGTTAAAGCATTGGGTTTGGTTATTTCATAATTTACATCTGACAATTTTTGTACTATTTCATAGGGGCCTGAAAAAACTGGGGATAATTTTCTACGACTTAGATAATTAAATTCTTCATACATTACAATGTCACCAGGTTCAAAGGGAGAATCAATGAAACGAGCATCATATTTAATTTGGTTTTTCTCATGATATTTAATAGTGTTTTATTTTGCTAATTTTCTGGCTTCTTCAACTGGAGGGTAAAATTGATTTTGAGCTAATGGAGGTGTATGTGGTAAACTGCCAAATAACAAATATGCAGGAGGGAATTTTGTGACTGAGTGAGGTGTTAAATTATATTCATTAATTACTTGTTCTAAAAGTTTAGTCTATGGAATTTTGGTAGGAGAAGAATTTACTTTACATCTTAATTTAGTTACAATAGACTGATTAACACGTTCACATTTTCCATTTGTCTGAGGATAACGAGAAGTAGTTAATAAATGTTTCACACTATAATTTCTTAAAATGCGTCTAAATCTAGATGAGGTAAAAGCACCATTTCTATTCGTTAACAATTTACTGGGTATTTGAATTTGGAAAAGTTGTTTCAAACAATTTGCATAGGTTTCTGTTGTTTCACTTTTGGAAGGAAAAGCCCAAACATAGCGAGTTGCATGATTAGTGTGGATTATGAATTTTTTGCCATGTAAATAATAATAAAACTTATCAAGAGCATCTACTATGGCCAAACATTCCAATTCTGTGATACAATAATTTTTTTCATAGTCACGTAAAGTTCTAGAATGATAAGATATTGGGTGAAGAGTACCAGAATTATCTGGCTGTTTTAAAACTGCACCAATTGCACTTTGAGAAGCATCACAGAACACATGTAGTGGTAATTTAGGATCATATAATTGTAATACAGGTTTAGTTGCTAATTTATTTTTTAACAATTCAAAGGCTGTTTGACATTCAGCAGTCTAATTCCATTGTTTATCTTTCTTTAAGAGTTGATTTAAAGGTTCTCTAATTTTAGCATATGAATCAATGAATTTGTTATAAACATTTACAGAACCAAGAAAACTTTGAAGTTGTTTAACATTTTTAGAGGGCTGTAATTTTTTAATGATAATATTTAATTTAAAATTTAATATCTCTGTAAGATACTTGTGTGTGTCAAGGGCCCTGGCGCATACACGTGGCTTACGGAGGGGGGGGAATGTAATGACTTCTGCTAACTCTCTTTAACTGTACCCCGTTAAATCATTTCCTAGTTCTTTCGCACCTTAATCTAATTGCTCGCGCGCCTAATCTTAATCTTAATCTAATTGCTCGCGTGCATCGTACGACCTTCACCGCCAGTGTAAGAACTCAGAGCACACGGTTACGCAGTTTTTTTTCTTTTACAGCTGGTGTTGCACTTTCTCACAAATTTTCAATTTACCTAAAACATATCTCGTGAACTCATTAAATTTTGTAGAAAGATCTCTTTTCATTATAAAACGCGCACAAATGAACAGGCATTTTCTTTCCAAATATTTTCAATTGAAACACTTTAATTCTTTTTCTTTCTGGTGCATATTATTGCAGAGCAGAAGCGAAAGAGGAGTCGGTCTCCAGGAATATCGCTATTTATAGGCGTCTCAAATCACATGATCTGAGTGGGTAGCTAGATGTAGTTCAAAATATTCTCGTTAGGCGCTGGCTAATTTATTAATTGAAGTTCGGTCCTGAAGGGATGGACCAAAGATAGCTAAAAGTTATTTAAAATGATTATTTTACTGGGAATTATTATATATATATATATATATAAGAGATAAAAGGAATAAAAGAAAAAGTAGAGATTCCAAGGATATTACAGCTAAAATTAATGAATTCTGTAGTGTTTTTGAAACTGTTTATAACATTAATCAAATAAAAAATTTCATGTTTGATTTGAATAAAAAAGGAATCAAACTTTTTAATTATATACTTAGTTACGATAATTTTATAGAATGTCAAGCCTTACATGTTATGAAAGATTTTTTTAATTTCTTAATCAGTATGTTTAATATATCAATACATGATAATGTTTTAAATTCTACAACTGAATACTGTAACATCCTTTTCATGAATAAATCCTATAATCATGTAAACTTTACTAAAGTGTTTGAGAAGTATATTCAATTTTTCCCAGTAAAAAACATTAACATTAAAAAGGCATTTAAATATAATAAGGAAATTGGTAGATCCATCTTTAACTACAATTCTTTTGATTTGCAACATAATAATATTGTATGTAATTGTCATAAATATGTAGATTTCATTGATGAATATCGTAAACATGTCATATCTGGTAATTTAAATATTATTAAAGATAAAACTCTCAGAGAAATAATGGTTAAGGGTACTAGCTTTAGAATAATGTGTTCTAATAATAATAAAGCTATTAAAGCACAAATTTCTAAAGATATTAATAACTTCATTACAAAAATAGCAATTAAATACAACTTTCCTTTCGAAGCATTCAATGAGTTTAAATGCAAAGTTTTGAGTGAGTTACTTAATCTTAACTATCAAACTGATAAAAATATTTCTTACAAAGATATAAAACACCAAATTTCAAATCTTCAAAAAGATTTCATTATTGTATATGTAGATAAAGTTCCAGGCAACTATGCAATCATTTGCAAATGGTTTTATAACTTTATACTTAACAAACAGTTTCAAAACAATAATGCGTTTATTAAATCTAATAGCAGCAATAGAGAAATCAGTAACCGTATTTCAGCTTTTTATAAAAAAACTAGATTTATATACAAAGAATATCAATTTTCCTTATATTTTTCTAGCACCAAAATTTCATAAGTGTCCAATTAAATTCAGAACTATTACTAATGGTTTTAGTACCTATATTACACAACCAGGCAATGTGTTGCAAAAAGTTATACAACACACTCTAGACAATATCTCAAACTCCATTATTGTAAAGAATAGTAAAGATATCGTTGAGAACATGCAAGGTAAGAGTGTTAAATCTGTGCATAGCTTTGATTTCGAAGACTTATTCAACTCTATTGATATAGAGGATATGATTAAAGTACTTAGAAATGTTTATATTAAGTATTCATTAAATAAATTGATAAACTATGCTAAATATAATATTATTATACAATTTATTTTGAAAGAAAATTACATATTTCATAATAACTCTTATTATCAACAAATTAAAGATCTGCCACAGGGGGGCCCAGCTAGTAAGAGTCTGGCTAATATCTATTTCCACTATTATGAAAATGAAAAAATTGATACAGAATCTTGTTACTTTTTTAGATACATCGATGATCTAATTATTTTCAGTAATAAAGTTGACTTAACTCCTATATTTAATTATTATTCAACCTACCTGAAATTAATAAAAACCAATTGCAATATAGAGTCAGCAAATTTCCTTGATCTAGAATTAAAAGTTGAAAATAATATGCTAAAAAGTAATATTTTTGATAAAAGAGACTCTTTTGATTTTAATGTTATAAAAATGCCATATTGGAATAAGTACCCTTCACATTTCAATTTTTAGAAATATCATTCTACATTATATAAAAAGAAATAATGATTTAGTATCTGAAGAAGTATTGAGAATTAATAATTATAAAAAATTGTTTCAAAGTTGCCTAGACTATAACTATCCAGCTAATTTTATATATAAATATATGTCTTCAAAGTTATAGCTATTTAATTATTTTTATTTAACGTATTCATTTCTATTTAGTTTATAGTATATAATTTTCTTGTTATATTTCTTAATATATTTAGTCTATAGTATATAATATTCTTAATATATTCTTATTTTAAGTTTAGTTACTAAAAATATATATAGATGGCGCCTTTATTCTTAGTATTGCTGTGTTTTTTATGCATTGAGTCAGTACAATTGTGGAATCTATATACATCGGATAAGATTAGAGTTTCTTTGCTCATTTTCATTATTAACCTCTCTTGCAAATATTTTTGTTTATACATATTTATATTTGTCTATTTCTTCCGGATTTCTATGGTAATTTAATATTGCAATTTCTATTCTATTGCTGTTATATTCACCCACGTGGGTTTTAGGCTTTTGCCTTAGATTATATTGGGAGCTATTGTGTCGATAAAGTTTCTGCTGAAGGAGAAGGTTGAGATCTCACAAAACTTTGTTTAATCCTGTTTCACTGTCCTAAACCGGTGACAGCTCGAGAAATCATTATTGTTTTCCATTCTAGCTACATTTCTCTTTTTTGGTTTGTCATGGTTCCATGTTCTTGGTTCTTCCGGTCTGATCTTAAGATTCTTGGGATTTATTAGTCTTCTTTTTAATTATTTACTGCTATATATATATATATATACCAATTTTACTTTTCTTTTAAATTTAATAAATCTTGAATCTTCCCTTTTTACAACAATTTTCACTTACGAGATGTGTTTCCGAAATAAATTAGGTATTTTTGAAAGAAATGCATACGTCTTTGTATATTTAAAAATAATTAAAGTATAAAACTAATTATTATTGAGTTTCTGATCATGAAAATTCATTTAAAGGTTTTAAATATAATTAATTTTATTTATTAATAAATAGTGGTAACCATAACAAAATCCCGATTGCTTCCTCGATATTTAATTAATAACCTTAAGAATAATACTTTTTCTGTCAAAGAAACAGCAAACAAAACAAATTCCTTAACGGGAAAACAATGCAAAGACTTGAGGGAAATTACTTACCATGACAACGTTAGGGAATATAAATCTTGATGGGTCTGGACAGGTATGTCATTTATTCATCTTGTTACATGACGCGAAGGATTACTTTCATCTTGAAGTTGTGTCTTGAATAAGATATTTCTTTAGATACTTGAGAGATCCTATAATGCGTTTTCTATGTTGTACGTTCATCGACTTGTTTCTGCCAACCTTACTTTAGATATCGGTCTGCAAGAAATATCCATTACGAAATAATTAGGAGGTCTGTTTCATGAATCGAGATCCAAACTTCTTTATATATAAATCTGTAATGAATATAAGACTAATAGTTTTATATTTTGTGCAGTAAAATATTTAATACTTCGGAGTGTTTTAAAACATAAAATTTCAATTTTTAAGTACAAAAATATAATTAAAAATTTTTTCAAGCAATGGCAATGACATTTAACTTAAGGTATCCGACAAACCTAAAATTGTGAGTTTTACCACAAATTGACAATTTTTTTTATGATTTTATTTTATAGGCCATCTTATTAGCTTTATAAAAATACCAAGTTTATTATTTTCCGTCCAGTAAGACAAAAACTATTAGTGTTTTAGTAAAAGCAGATGCCATAACTTTAAACAAAATATGTCATACTCTAAAACGCGTTTTACTCGAAATGTGTTTTTTTTTAAATGCTAAAACGGGACCACCCCGATTGCTAAAAAAATTTTAAAATAATTAACTGAAATTGTTTGTGTATATTCTGTATAATAGTAGAAGTGTTTTAACTTTTAGATTTATCAATACTGTTTTATTACAAAATTGACAGTCCCTTATGTGAATATAATCACTGTTTTCTTAAGCAATTTCATATAATAACTAAGATAAAAAGGCTCTAGTTTTTGTAAAAATTAAAATATCTCTTATCCTGAAGGTCATTTCAAAAACGCATAACATTTGTTTATAAACTTTTGATACAGAATGGGTCCCGTTTGTGTTATTTTTACTATATTTTAGTAATGGTAATTTATTTTCATTTTCTTAATTTTAGCATTATTAGCATAATTTAGCAAGTAGTCGGATACTTTAAGGTGTCCCTACTTTAAAAAGAAGCGTACTATTTGCTCATTATTATTGAAAATAAAGTATAATTTTTAATTACGTACATAAAAAGGAGATATTTGAAATTCAACATTAAAAAAGTGATACACAAATTGATAAAAAATAAATGTGACAGTTCTCACATTTCAGGGCTGTAAGCGCAAACGCTGAAATTCAAGACGACCTGACAGACTCGCTTGAAAAATAAAAATTGAAATGTGTGTGATTGCCTGTTTTAAGTTTCCTATAAGGAATGTTCTTAAATTTATACAGGCTGTGAAACTTCTATTGCTGGATAATTAACCTCAAATTCATCTCCTCAAAAACTTCCACTTGACACATTTCAAGTACGATGCAATATTGCATCAGATGCGGATTCACTGAATTAAATAGCAGAAATAATTTTTTTATCAAATTTCCGGAAAGGAAAAGTATAAAAGCTGAGTCTCTGAGATGCAAGAAGTAAAAACGTTTTTGTCAGCTATCTTATGTATATTTGTGTTTTAGATGCTTAAGTGGGCAATGCTTTATGTGTAATAATGAATAAAACTTCGAACTAAATTACAAATCTGGCCTCATTAATTAATCGACTGCAACCAGATAAAGATATGCCAGCAATAAACATGTAAATGTATTTATATATTCACACATACACACATAGTTCACAGCTTATTGCAGCATAACGGTTACAGCAAGTGAAGGTTAGTAAGGAGAATACAAAAATAAAGTGTTCTCTTATTTGACCAGTTTGGAAAGCAAAGGCCAGGCGCAATCTTAGCAATTTAAAAATAAACTCTATTGAAGATACACGTTTAAAATTTAGGGTCAATTTAAAAATTAATTTAATGAACCCCATTCTATTAATTAAAAATCGTACATTGAATTTTTATAAAGAAAAATATAAATGGAAAGACTCAACCATCTGTAACTTTTTAAGTATTATTTATCTAAGAATATAAAACGAGTCACATTGAACTTACCTGCAATACTTGTAACGTATGGATTTTTTCAAAAAAAATAAATAAATTTAAAGGGTTGCTATACAGAGTTCAGTACAGTAAATCCTGTTTTTGTGCGGTAGATAGGGATCGCATAAAGAGAAACTTCACAAAAAAATATTTGAAATTTTCATAAATACTTACATATGACAAAAAACTTTGTCGACATACTACAAAAAAATTATGTGGTGGAGAGTTGCCGCATAAAAAGTTGCGTTTAGAAAATAATTACTTATTTACGAAATTTATGATTAAGTCCTTCCAAACATATTAAATAATTAAATTACACATGCGAACATTTTAAAACATTCAATTTTTGATTGTAAGAGTGGAAAATTTTCAAAATGCACATATATAAATCCCCGCTACTCGTCTTAATTCAAAGCGCACATCTTTCTGCAATGAATTAGTTCAAAATTGTTTTCGTCACTTGAAGTTACAATTTCAATTGATTTATTTTTTGGCACTTTAAAGTATGTGATAAGTTTTTATGACGATGGTGGGTTGGTCAGTTGCTTGTAAACGTCGCGATAGCCAGATATGCATGATCGAAGCTATTTTTGGAATTTCAAAATCCCGGAATTGATATCTATTTTAAGAAAATGCTTTTCCGATTTGTTAGAAAGCTGGATCCCAGCATATATTTTATCCGCTCTCAAAGAATCCGGTACTATAATCCCCAAATATTTTAAAGCACATCCATATAGTATTGTCCATACTGTCCTTTCAAAATTTTAAACAAGAAATTTGTCGAACTTTTAAGTAGTTTTGCGCCTTAATTCCTTCATCCACACTTAAATCAATCCAATTTCCTTTCGTAGTTATTATTATTGGTTATAATCAAATAGAATCTCGAGTACTAATATTCATAGAAATATATTTGTTTAAGTTTATAATCTGAATGTACCACCTGTTGGAAATGACAGTTATGCATCTATACAAATCCATGCAAATTCCTATGATCCTTGAGAGAATGCTTGAATTTGCTCAACCATAATTGCAGGAACATTTAATTAATTCTGACGATTTTCATACGTAATCAAGGTTCAGATACAGTTGCATCGAAATTTAAAGCATGTCAAAATATGAATGATAGTGGGTGGTTACTTTACATATAATAAGATTCATTTTTGGTTATATGTACCTTTTGAAATCAATATATAATACTATATATATTGATATAATACTTTTATATTGATTGACAAGTACGTCATATTATTCATAACAAAAGTTGGAATGGGTTTTCTGCTAACATGATTGATATTGGTAAAAGGCATTTTTTTAGGAATGCTGATTAAATGTTCCTTAAAAAAGGTATAAATTCCATGTTCAACTATATTTTTTTAAAAAAAGTATTGATTTCATTCAAAAATGCATACCAGTTTTTGTTGCATGTACTAATAGAAATAAATAAAGAAAGTATCAAAGTATTTGGCAAAATATAGATTAGCCTTTTAAATGGAGATAAACTAATTATTTTTCTTTGCGATATAAACCAGTTTAAAATTTTCATTTGCCAATGGGATGGGAATAAAAACGAACATTAATGTTACCATATCTCCTTTTTTTAATTTAGAGCTTCTTAATTTTATGGGATTATAGAAAGTTATATAGAGAATAATTTAAGCTAAAGAAAATTATTTGAATTTTCGACCGATTTTTGTCAGTTAAATTGCATTGTGTCCCCTTAACGTTTAATTTCTCTCTACCATTGAAACACTGACATTATTTTTAACGCCTATTGTCACATTTAGAATTCCAGAAAATATTTTAGAATATTGGTTACTTTTTCTTTATTTATAACATATTATACTCGGTAAGGTTTTTTTTATTCATTTGCACATATTTTGTTAAGAGGCAACTTTTAATCAATGCAATACAGTTTGTACAACTCTCATAAAATGCAATAACACATTACATGAGTGTGAAAATTATCAATTAAAATAAGTTAATTAATTTATTTGTATGTTTTTATTATATATCATTAATGAGTATTTATATTCATTTACTCAATAATAAATATTTATTATAATTTACTCATTAATGAATATTTCTATTAATATATTGAATGAAAATCAAATGATTTCCAATTACTGATTCATCAATTTAATGATTAATATAATGAATTTATTTATGAAACATATAAAAATATGATAATAGCATTTTTTTTTATTAAAAATTCAATGAATATATATGTAAAGAAACGAAATGCATTCTAACCTCTTAAAAAATGAAAAACTTTAGTAAAAAAGTTTATTTTATATTCATCAAACAATAGATTCATTTGCATAACTATACTTCATTAATCTTGATCAAGAATTTTTTTATGTCTTTGCCATAAATATCGTATATATTACATTTATAATTACACACAATAAATAGTTAATTATTATACTTTAAACAGTTTCGGATATTAGAATGGATTAAAATTTAATCGCATATGAGAAAATGCTGGGAAATAATAACGATACTAGAACTATTAATTCATTTTAAATACAATTAAGGTTAATGGTAAGTAAATAATTAAATTCCAAGTAAATACAAAAAGTATTATAATGTATTCACATTTATTTGTTTAAATATAATTTGTTCACTGTTTAATCAAGCAACTTATTTTCAAATGATCTTTTTTTACTTCATTAACAAACTCAATTGAAATATTACAGTACTGTGTTTGAGAAGGTAATAATATGATAGAATATTCCCTATTAGTTATCCATAGACGTCAAAGATCACCAAAAAATTTAATATACACAATTGAATTCAGAGAATAATTTCCAGTAATAATAAACTGCGGTAAGTTCAGTTCAAGGCATTCAGGCCATCTGGTTCCAAGAAATTAAGTTCTGTTATTAAAGTCACTGATAACTTTGTTTCAATATTTCAAAAATTCTGCAACTAAAATTTCTCACTGATATCACTTATAGAAATATATATTTAATATTTATTAGCCGAAATTAGCATCCCATTATCTGATAAATGCGAAATTTTAATCATTTTTACTTGATTCTATCTTCTACAAATACTCAGTTTTACACACGGCTCTGTGCAATTTTTTCTGTTTTCTTATACAATGTGTGTGTGAATCAGAAGTAATTAGCTAAGTATTTTTTTCAGACAAACTAAGGAATTTCAGTGTCTCGGGAAGATTCCTCTGTTCTTTTATTTATAAAGTACCATTCAACGTTTTTTTCAGAGAAAAATATTTTTTTCTTATAAGATATTTTTTATACAGAAAGTTACCGGAATTGCGTTAATAATGCACGCAACTTCAAAATGAAAAAAATAAGCTAACGTTGCAAGAGCTTGAGTATAGTTTTTTAAAACTAATTTTTTATCTCCATTTGTAGGCAGAGGTTCAAAGACCCCAGCGATTCAAGAATCTTGTGAATATTTATTGCTGCTTCGCTATAAAAAATTTGTAAGTCTTGCAAAATCGGATTTAATTCTAAGCACATATGATGCGTTAAAAACTTATGTTTTTGAGATGGTTTCTTCTTTTAATAACGTCACGCTACTTGTTTTTATAAAGAAATTCTTATTATCTATTACAAGCATCATTAATTATGATATGTGTGGGGGAGGAATAAAATAAAAAATGATCATTGTACGATTCTTAGCGAGTGTTCTTCGTTCATACAGTATAAATTGCAAGAATTGAAAAAATTAAAATATGCAAAAGAAAAAACATTTAGATTTTCTGTTTAATGTAATAGGTTGTAACAAATGTGTATTTTCTTGTTGATATTAATCCAAAAAAATCATAACCATTTGTTTTAACCATACTCTAATCTTGCATAAAATGAATATGACTTACTCAAATAAAACGTAACATAAATTATTTGATTAGATAAAAAATAACTTTTATAAAAGTTGTGTGCTTTTAACCAATACATTTGTGCATTCTTTTAAATTTATGCTTGAGAAATCATGCCTGTGCGTACGTGCGTGAGTGAGTGCGCGCGTGAGTGTATGCTTGCGTGAGTGAGTGGGTGCGTTAGGAAGTGAGTGAACTGAGATGTGAATCTGATATTTCTAACTCTCGTGTTTCTTAGCCATCTTTTTAATAATTAATGGTAGTAAACCTACCAAAGAATTCAAGAATTTGAGGGCTTATGTTGCATGCGGGGAAAGACAACTTTCGGAGAGTACGTAGGCAAACATATTAATTGTGTATGTGATTAACAGACTGACAAGAACAGTTATACAGAAAAATTCCGTGCAACGATAGACCATGCAGCTAATTAATATTTTTTTTAATAAAACTAAAACACAGTATTGTTTTTTATATTTCATTACTAAATTAATTTAAAAATCTTAAAATGGCTGCTTTCTATTGGATAAAATAAGATTAATTTTGTAAATTATTAATCGAAAATAGAAATTTGATCTTATCCTTGAGGTAAAAAAGATGGAAAAAGAGTTTTATACTCCAAAAAGCCCGTACAACACCGGGTTAAGCGAGGGAAAAGAAATATTCCTAATAAGTAGTAGAATAAATTTCGGAAAAAAAGAGAATTTTAATGACATAAATATAGAAATCAATCTCCTGGAAGTGCTGGCGTCGAGAGGGAAATGGGAAATTTACATGGGAATAAAGTGATGTACTCGGTAATAGCCCGTGCAACGCCGGGCTAATCTGATGGAAAACAGACCCGTCCGATGAAGCAAAGAGGTGGAAGAAATTTCGAAATAGGGTATTTTAATGATATATTAAAATGGAAGTCACAAACACATCAGGAAGAGTGCTTGCACAGAGATGGGAAGGGGAAATTTTAAGGCAATAATATGTATACACTTGAAAAAGCTCGTGCAACGCCGGGCCATGCAGCTAGTTTTTATTAAACTTGTGGGAAAACATTATATAATGGAAGCAAATGATCTTAGGAATGTGTAGATATCCTATCATCTTTTTTCTATACATAAATTAAAAAATATTTAAAAATTGACATTTTTGAAAAACTATTTCAGATAATACTTTAATGCACTTCAGAACAATAATCAAAGCCCTAAATAATCCTAGAATGAATATGTTTGAAATGCAATTTTTATCCCACAAAAGCGGTAGGAAAGCATAAATAAATATATACAGGGTGGTCCCGAATTTATGGTATAATTTTAAAGGGTAGATACAGGACATTGTAACAATGATTTATTGTATAGCATTTATTTAACGGCGCAATTAACGTGGTGATGCAACAAACAGGGGAAAGAAAAGAAAAGAGAAATGAAGTTATCGGTCGGTTGCGTTGCCGGCAGGGGGCATTAGATGTCTATCTGCCGTTCAACATGATGCATCGCAATAGGGGTAAACACTATTCGCAATTGTGCTGACGACTACAATGGGAGACTTTACGTATGCTAAAAAAGCAGACACATGCCTTACATGTACAGCCGTGCAAATAGTAACGGCAGACCTGCGCTACGAGTGTATCACGCGCAGTTCCCTGATTGACGAATGAATCAAAGAATTGAATATTGATTCAGAATGAATACTTCTAGATCAAAGAATTTTTCAGTGGTTACATTGTCAACTTCGTGAAGCACGTTTGTTCCACGTCATCAAATATGATGCTGGTTGACGAAGAGCTGTACGCAATCCAAGCCTGAAAAAAAGCATCTTGAAAGTTGTGGCTGATAGACCCATGTATAAGAGCTGTTGCTCAACACATAAGTGTGAGTCATCAGACCGTTTGGTAGAGTATTAGACGAAACTCGCTTAAACCCCCTTCCATTTTCAGTGAGTGCCAGCTTTGAATACGGGAGACTAACTTCTCAGACTGCCTGTGAGTGGTACAGCAGTGTGTACTGCAGCTGAACTTAATAGCTAATGGGCTGACCAGTTATAAACAGTTATTTTAATTAGTACATTTGTCAACGACGTTTTCAATAAAAACTTTTTTTCTATTCGTCTCTTATTTTTTTGTGTTTGTGCCTCACCGCGTCCCTTGCGCCAATACATTTCTATACAATAAATGATTGTTACAATGTCTTGTACCTAACCTTAAAGCTTATACTTTGAATTCAGGAACATCCTGTATTCTTTTTAACTTGTTAATCAATCAGAAACTCAAGTTTTATGAAATGCAAAACAGTATTGTTTTCTACCAAATTAATTTCCTTTCCCTCCAATTTAGGTAACGAATTCCAAATAACAGTAATTAGTTTTTGAAACGCCCTTGTATCCCATTGGTATTTTCATCTTATATCTTCATATATTCTTATCATCATACATTTCTATCTTCATATATTATATCATCTTGTATCTTAAATTTCATCGGACAGTGATTCTGTAAAATTACAGACTTATATTTAAATCGATATTTAGTATCGCATAATTTTATAATGAACAGTTTCTGAAGTAATAGAGAAGCCATAGAAAAGAGTTAAAAAAGAATAAATGCAAACATCCTTAAAATACATTAGAACACTTTTAGTTTTATCTTTATTATTTTAAAATACCATTAAGTTTTCTAAAAATATTTTTCTAAATTTTAGAGAATTGTCTCACAATTAAGAGCCCGAATAGAACAAGAATGAATTAATCCACCAATGTTTTATCAGTTGCATTATTTAAAATTAATGTCGATAAAGTTTTAGTTTCCTTTCCAACATATTTTTTTTTACAAAATGAGTTTATTTTCTTTAAAAATTAATCCAATTAATTACACAGAGAACCATTTTAATCCCTAATAAAATATGTTTAACCTTAATTATAAGAATCGTTTGCTTTAATAAAATTAGAGAATATTTCCATTGGAAGGAAATTTAAATCACGGATGATAATAATAAGGTAACTTTTACATTTGTAGTATGTTTTATTTCCTTCGTCGATGATACGTTCGTTAACAATATGCTAATTAGAAATTAATGTTTGTTTCTGAATAAAATCATGTGTATGGTGATTTATTTTTTCAAAAGTTGAGCCATAAAAAGTATTCTGAGTTTTTATATATAAAAAAGATTCAATTTTCTATTTTATATATACAAGGAAAAGTCATTAAGCAAATCACAAAAGATAATAACAAAATAATTTAACATGATAACCGCCTGGAAAAAGTTTTTTTTCCACATTATCTCTAGTAATGTTGATACAAATATCCGATCGTTTTATCACGTCCTCAATTAAAGTTGCATAAAATTCTTTAGATTGTTATTCATACACAGTAGAACTTCATTTTCAACGTTGTCGTCATCTACAAATTGTTCGCCTCCAAGATGTTTCTGTGGAAATGAGATAAAAGCAAATGCCCATTCGATTCTTTTTTTTGTGTGTGTTCCTCTGTCAGTTGCCAGGGGACCTAACATGCGAAGTTTTCGGAAATTCAAACTATCATGCATTATGCTGTATGCTAAGCCATGAGAATATATTATTGCCCTTGCGATGCTATCAATTCTTCTACCCGTTACTTAGTTTTGATTTTCTTGCAATCAAAATTGGATAGTTGCTTCAAACTTCCTCAACAGTTTTGGAGCTGCTTGCGAAAATTCCTTCACCAAATTGTACACTGCTTTACAGGATAAACACTTCTCTGCATAAAAATAGGTAATATTTCTTTATGGATATTTTTATTCAATTCCTTTCCCCCATAAAAATTGGACCACAGAACGCTGATCTTCCATAATACAATCATTCAACACCATCGCCATTTTGGAAACAGCATTGCGAATGCGTGTGAGTGCTACCTACTCAATATAAATTGAATATCATAAAGCCGTATGCGGCTGCCCTCGATCACCATTATTTGGAGATATCTGTTCCTACTTTAAATCCTGCCAAATACATGTGTGACTTACTTAAGAATTTAATGTTGTTTTAAGGAGAAAAGCGACTCCCTCACCATCATCAGATCTCCCAGACTATTAGACCTACAGATATAAAATTTGGTAAGCATGTTTCTTTTCTTGAGTAAATATCTGCTACCAATAGGTTCTGAGCAAATAGATTCCCATGAGGGGTTGGGAAAGGTAATAATGCATTTTAAATGAACACATTTTTGTTCTTCAACAACTAGACATATATGTTTGAAATTTGGCTAGCATTTTTCTTTTGTTGAGTGGAAACATACTAGACACTAAAGAACTTTTTTTTACGGAAATAGACTTCCAAGGGGGTATTCCAGTGGTTTTGGGGGTTGTAAAGATAAAAAGAAATGCACGTTTTTGAACTATTATACAAAGGATTAGAAATTTGGTAAGCATGTTTCTTTTGCTGAGTAGAACGGGTTTGGAGGAAAATCTACTCCCAAGCGGCGTGCAAGGGGGCCTTTATATAGGATCCCCCTCACGGCAAACCACCGACGGCTGCGTATGCAATTGGCTCATGAGCACAGAGCATGGTAAGCTGATTGCCATCAAGTTGTCTTTTCAGATGAATCACGCTTCAATTTGTGGAACCATGACGGCCGCATTCGTGTTAGACACTATGCCGGTGAACGCTACTTTCCAGAGTGCGTTATCGAACGACATAGTGGCATAACACGCGGAGTTAAGGTTTTGGGGTGGGATTTCGTATCATGAACGATCCAATTTGCTACAAATTGAGGGTAATCTCAATCTCGAAGTCGTTCCCTTCCTTCAAGGCATCCCTGGAGCTATCTTTCAGGAGGATAATGCCCACCCATATGTTGCAAAGACTGTTCGAGACTTCTGTTCAGCCCAACACATGCAACTTCTTCCTTGGTCTGCTTATTCGCCGGATATGTTGCCTATTGAGCACGTGTTGGATTTGGTTGGTCGGCGTCTCGCTCGTGATCCGCGTCAAGCTTCAAAACACGAATTTTTGCTGCACATACAAGCATTATGGAATTCTCTTCCACAGGCAGGCATTCAAATTCTGTTTCACTCCATGCCACGTCGTACAGCAGCACTTATTGCAGTGCTTGGTAGATACACTAAATACTGATTTTGGAAACTTACTATTGTGTCTTTGCTTTGAAAATCTCTTCATTTATTTGAAGGAATACAAGTCGTTTGTGCATTAAATTTCATTTAATTCTGATGATTCCTTCATGGTGTTTGCTTACAAACAACAACTATATTCTAAAAACTGTTTAAAATATATAAATATATTTCAACAGTTAAAATAAATAAATGTTGTATGCAAGTTACCAAACACAACATATATTCTGAAATGTTAAGGTCTTATATGTATGAAGTCCTTCCTAGCTTACTTTTCAAACAAAACATCTTTTTCTCTTTTTCAGTTAACGTATAATTTTATGCGACTTTTAAGCGTAAAATCATGTGCGTCCCTAGTTAGTGCCAACCCCTGCAAATATTTTATGCGGCACAATGCTCAGGGGGAAACTCAAAACAATTAACAGATTATAAAGGCCAAAGAAAGACTAAGAAATAATTTCCTTTTGCATTACTTGCTTTTGTGTGGCAGCAGACGGTGACAAAGCGATTGCTCATGCAGAAGTTTTGCATTTATGGTGATTAAATTTTTTAAGAGACGTTTACTTTTTTTACCTGTTTTTAAAGTAAATATGAGCATAATAAAATGTGTGTTCCGTAAACAAGATTCTCTCTTTAAAATGTAACAGAAAAATAGGAAAAACAAAAATGAGAATTATCTTCGAAAACATTCATTTTCTTTCATAAAATATGAAGAATTTTTACTTTTTTTGTCTGAAATCTAACAGTTTTTAATAATTTATCTTCAAATAAACTTTTCGAATAGCTGACTGGTTCTTAAGTTGTTTCTTCTTTTCATTTGGGAATATTTATTGTATCTTTCAAATGATTTAAAAGATTTATTTCTTCCAATTCTTTTGTTACAAAAAAATAAGTACAGTTACTATAAAGAGAGAGTGATCATTGAATAAATTTATGCAACAATGAATTATGATAAGTAACAAGTAAAATTTTATTTGTTTGAAATTTAGTAAAAAAATATCGAAATTAATCATAACAAAATATTTTGATATTTCCAGTATTGTCTGAATTGGACAGGCAACTTAAGCAAACTTAAGCAAACTTAACTTAAAAAAGAGACTTGGAACTTAAGCAAAAATTTATATAAAAGCTAGAAGATATATAAAAATAATGCACTCCAGAAATTCATTTTTTAAAGTTTTATTTGCAATTTATTTGACTTAATAAAAGTAAGTTTTCCTAGTCTTTCAATTGTTGAAAGAAATCGCCATTTCCAAATATTTTAGAATTTATTTCTGATTTAACATATTTTTGTTGGAAGTTAAGAACAGAGATTTTAATGAAGATTAAAGGACATGAAAAAAAAAGAAATGTTTATTTTTTAACTAAAAGAAAAGTTAGTTCTTCAAAGATTGTATTCAATATTCACTTAAGAATCCTTCAAAGCAATGATTTTTTAAAAAGTGAAAGAAATGTTCTTTACGAATAAATTGAGCAGTAAAATAAGTAACTAAAAGATACATATTAAATTACTTATTGAGAAAATTATAAAAATAAACCACTTGTTACTTAAAAAAGTTCTTAATTTAGCACTTGCAGCAATTAAAATATTCCAATTTTATGATTTCGAGTGCATAACTTCTTTTGTATTCTCAACTAACTTCTTTTTCGAATATATAATTTGTTACCCATGGAAAATTCTACTTCCCCTCTCGGTGACAGTACTTCCATGGTGTGTGTGATCCCTACATTAATGTAGTTAAAGTTACTTTTTTTGAATTTTCTTCCAATCCTTTGCCTCGTTCAATGGATTTCTTTCAACTTCGATTAGCCCAGCGTTGCACGGGTTTTTTCCAAGTGCATTAATTTATACCCCATAAAACTTTTTTTTACATTTTTTCCGAAACAGATTTTCCAAAACTGAAAGGTTGTATGATATAAACGAATACTTCTCAATTTACCCTTAAAAAGGCTCAAATTTAATCATTTTGAGGGAAAATACATAGAAAAATGTACCTCTCTAGAAATTTCTTAGAACTTAGCATTTATGTTTACATGCAGCTAGATACATGTAATAAATTTATCAACGTTAAAAAAATATTTCTTCACCTTCATTTATATGCTGGACAAAAATATAAACTTTTAAAAAATAAGTTAGTAATGCATTTCAATTAAGGATAAAATTTATGAAACTCGTTTAATTTACGTATAAATTTCTTCACAAAGTAAGTAATTAAAAACATTGAATGAATTATTTTGCGAATTGCTTCACTATGAACTTTAATAATTTGTTCAATCCTTCCTAAATGTAATGAATGAACTGATTAATACAAGATATGAAATACTTCAAAAGAAAAAAAATAGTAATCAAATAATGCAGATTAACATTTTTATTAGTTAGTGATGAGATGGAATGCATAATTATATTCAATCCATTTATAACACTATAAAAGTCCATTAATAAAGAAGGTTTTACCTACACAATAGGATTTCTAATAAAACAATGCGGGGATAAAATAAATTATTAAAATAAAATAATTCTTGTAGAAAACTTTAAAAACAAAACTAAAACATTAAAGCTTTCTTCAGAAGATATTATGATTTATCAAACTAAGTTAAAGCCTGTGTTCAGTTAAATCTAAATCCCTTGAAATAACTGTCATTTCATTTAATTGAACTTTATGGGATAATCGGAAGCACCTGTTTCTCGCTTTATTTATGATACCTATAAATTTTAGAGCTCCTTTGTTAAAAGTTTAAAAGTTTAACAAGAAAAAAAAATACCCCTTGAAACTACACAATATTTTTCTAAATTTAGAAGAAAGTAATTCTATTGAACCCAAAGGACAAATTCAACGGACCATTATCTTTGATTCATTTTTAGTATACTTTTTGTTGGAGAATTCTTTACTCATTTTATTTATTTCTTTAAATCGCAGTAACTAAGAAAACCCCCAAACCATTTAGATTACATTTAATGGGATTTTTTTACCGTGATATGGCTTAGAAGTAGCGTGACCGCTTCGTTAGCCTTAGGTTGAAGGTTCTACTCCGGCTAGTGTCAATGTATTTAATGGTTACCAAAATCGTAGGCACGCATCTCATATGAATATTGAGCATATAAAAGAACCCTTGAGTATTAATTTGCCTCTGGTACTAGCGGCAAAATTAAACAATGATAATATTCAGCATCCGACAATTGCTTGAATTAAAAAATAATTCAAGCATTCTAACTTCGTAACAAGGTCGCAACTAGGTGGTACAAGTACGAAATGGTTCTCACGTTGGGGAACTTACTGTGTCTACAAAGGCTAATTTGCTAAAAAGCAGCCCCATTGGGAAAAAACAACTTTTAATAGATTTCTAGCCAAAAGTCTATGTTATACATTCAAGAGCCAAAACATTATGACCACCCCTACATTTTGCAATGAACTCGCCTGGACGACGTGGAAGGCACGTGATCAGGTGGAAGTGGTATTTAACTACAGCTGGAGAGTCTGAACAATCATTATTTCACCTACTTCTGTGTGTGATGGGAAAGGCTGCGGATCTAAGCGGCTTTGATAGAGGGCAGATTGTAATGGCTCGAAGGCTCGAAACAAGTATTTCCGAAACTACACGACTAGTGGGTTGTTCGCGATCTACAGTTGTTAGTACCTATGCAAAGTAGATGAATGACGGTGAAACCAGCAATAGACGACATGGTGTTGGACGTCCACACGCTATCAAAGAAAAAGGTCGTCGGAGACTGTCTCGCATGGTGAAGCAAAACCGGAACCAGATAGTGGCTCAGCTGACAGCCTAATACAATGCAGAACCTAGTAGAATAGTATCGGAGCACACTGTTCAGCGGACACTGTTGGATATGGGGCTACACAGCAAACGTCCCACTCGTGTGCCTTTGCTGACCAAACTTCATCGCCAACTACGACTGCCCTGGGCCCGGGAACATCGCGATTGGTCCATGGATCAGTGGGAGAGAGTTGCCTGGTCAGATGAATCACGGTTTTTCATTCATCACGCCGATGGCCGTGTCAGGATACGCCGTCTCTTGAGTGTACACTCTTAACAACAACTAAAACAGATTTCATTTTTTGGGTGAATATTAGAACTATATTACCAGCAACTTTCTTTATTATATCCATTTTTTCGGGTTTATAGAAGATATTTACTTTAAAAATCTTAGATTATTGCTCAAGCGTCAACATAATCAAATTAAAATGAACACATTTACAGCATTTAATCTAGTCACTTTACAAAACTATTTGCTTAAGAGGTCTCAGGCCCTTAAAGGTTATTCGTGAACTCGAAAAAACATCCTTTTTTAAAACAATGTAACTTAGCAATATAACGAAACAATAATTTGAAATTTTTACCACATGAGTATCCCATATACATGTATTCTTTCTCATAATTTCAGAAAATTTGAATAAAAAATTAAAAAGGTATAAGGAAATAAAAATTTGGCAATTTTTCAAAAATATGAAAATTAGTATTTTACACCGCGCAGGATTCTGAAGTACAAAATTAATTTTATTTGGTATAAATATGTTCTCTTTTGAACTTATACTAACTTTTAAAACATTTAGAGAAAAAAATATTTTTAAAATACAATTATGAAGAAAATTTTATGAAAAAATTCAATTAAATCTCAAATAAAAAAAAATTCTATCAAAACTTGTTTGAAATTTTCTGTATAAGTTATAAAGAACCTTATTTTGAACATGTGTATGAAATTTCATATTGATACGATAAATAGTTTTTGAAAAGTCCTGCGCGGAAGCCAAAATTTTTCATTTTGAGAAAAATGAAGTTAAAGTTAAAAATTTACAAAAAACAAAATTAAACATACCAGTATGCATCAAAAAGCCCCAGAAGCATAAATATTGCTCTCGGCAAGCTTAAACTGTTCAATTTCTTTAAGTTTCTTTTTTAGCTTTACGAGCTTCAAAGGAGGTTTTGGTAACGTGTCTCTTAGCCGTTGACTTACGTACTTTGTCAACATTTACACAATTCAAAATATTTCTTTTATTTATTTTTAAATCCAAAGCACGCATCATATCAATTCTGTTCTTACTTCCATCATTGTATTCACATGCAGCTATAAATGCAGCTATTTTTGTGACATTAATTCCCGATCCAATCAATTTCGGGCTATACTTCCAAATTAGTGAATTCATTGACTCATTGGTATTTTGAGTTTTCCCTCCTAAACACTTTCTTAACAATTTCAAGTGTGATAAATCTTTAAAAATAGGTTTAATCACTTCAGAAACTGCTTTTGGTAAGGTGTTCTTGTGAGAAAATTCATTCACTGCATTGTTGTGGACTGAAACATTGTACTTACACCAACTATTTTTGCCTTTAGGGCAAAACCAATGTTTTGGTTCATCATCTGTGCTGGATATATGAGCCCACACAGCCCAGACAGCTTGCCTCATCTCATTCACATTTTGGGAATTGGCACGAATAGCATTACCATAATAAGTCGTCAATTTGCTTATAACAGCATCAGTTAGACGACCTTTCCCACCAATTGTTTTCCCATCAGAAAGTTTCTTTTTCCCCAATTAAAGTTTAATTTCCGCAAGTGGCTACCCATTCGCTTTTTGACATGGCCCACACATTCTATTTTTTCAATCGGAACACTATCTCCATATGGTTTTTTTTTTGGCAATAGATGAAAATGTCTTTGAGTCACCATCTCCTATGTACCACTGGTATTTCAAACCATGTTTTTGTTCCGATCAAAAAAAAAATTTCTGCATTCCGTAAGACTTCCTTTCCTCCAGCAGACCCGCTATGGTTTTTTTTGCAGAAAGTTTGGTGCTTAGCCAAAAAAAACACTATATTTTGGTTCAAACTTTGGCTCCTTATAGGAGTCACATCCTTTACAATAAGAGGACATCACTTCCATGTCGAGGA
Source organism: Trichonephila clavata (assembly GCA_019973975.1). NCBI lineage: Eukaryota > Metazoa > Arthropoda > Arachnida > Araneae > Nephilidae > Trichonephila > Trichonephila clavata. The sequence goes on from BMAO01025326.1 coordinate 118,829, forward strand.
TTTTCCCGCAGTCAGCTCCAATCAAAGTGCACACTCCAATAAGAGATGTATGCCCCCGGGTCTTCCACGTCCCATCACCATCCCAACTACAACAGAATTTACGGTGCCATCAATAATTTTTTCCTTCAGCAGCCGCTTTCTTCATCGATGCATTTGCAAGCGCTTCACTTACATCTGCTATCTTAGCATTCATTCTGTCGTAAGCTTTCTGAGACACTGGATTTGGCAAACACATAAGAGAACAAAACGTCTCGAGAGAAGACAATCCTTGGCCTATATATCGCATTGGCAAAACAGACCGTCTATTGATTTCAGATATATTTTTTATACAAATAAATTCACAGGAATTTATTTGAATAAAAAAATTTTACTAATTTTACTAATTTTATTAATTTATTTTCTCCATGTGAATAGAAATGCAGAAGACAATCCTACAGTTGATTTTTCACTCATTTTTATTTTCCCATAGCACACAGAGCAACAAAGTCATTTTTCAATTTGGGAAAATAATAAACTTATATCTATAAGTCTATAACCTTGAAATTCAAGGCAAACATCGTTTTCAAACGCCTGCGAAATCTTGTGTGCACTCGGTAATTTTTTAGCAGATGAACTTTTATAAGGTGAAATATTTTGAAACGAGATATTACCTTTTTCAGAAAAAGATTTTTTTACGTACCTGTTTCCTTGAAATCTTTTCTTCTTTTGTCTTTTTCCAGATGACCTCTTTTTGTACGGAAGATCCATTTTCAATTGTTTTTAATTACAAATGAAGAAGCAAGAAAATCCAAGATCAAAATGTAAATAAACAATCCCGCTCAGATAAAACAACGTTAAAAGTTGAGTTACAACCATCCTACTCCCGTACAGAATGAATTTGATATTAGGCGTGGCGTTTTGACTAAAATTAATCCACGAAATATTAAAATATTTGGAATGTGTTCTGCCAGCTGTCAAAAGTGGGAGTGGCATATGCAAGTTTTTGTTTACGTTTTATCAGTTATTTCTCAATAATTTTGGAAGTTTTCCCAGTATCAACAAAACTTTGGTAGAAAAATGCTCACAAACGTTGAGGCTTTAACATATATTTTTTTCAAAAAATTGAAAAAATTGAACTTTAAGGGTCTTGTGAGGCCTTAAGGTTTTGTTTACCTTTAAGCTTTTCGAGGTTTTGCAAAAGGAATTACTTTAAAAACCTTATGCTTGAGTTTAAGGATTATTATACTCAAATCCTGAATGTTTGAAGTTTCATCAACTTTCAAACACGACGGTGGTGAGGATATAACAGAAAAATATTCCTGTTGAACTATTTGACCAAATGACCTGAAATTTGGCAGGCATGTTTTTTTTCGTTATTAAGAGAGCCGCTAAGATCAGGTTTTAAGGAAATCGTCTCGCAAGGATGGGGGAGGGATGTTTCTAGAGAATAATGGATAAAAATATTTCCTGTTTTTGAATTATTAGACTTACAAATTTAAAATTTGGTAGGCAATTTTCTTAGAGGAGTAATAGAGGTAAAGAACAATTATTTATTTAAGAATAATTTCTTGATATAATTCAAAAACGCTATCAATGATTAATAAAAGAGTATTTAACAGGCTTCAAATAAAATGTTATTCTTAAAAATATAATAAATATTATTTCAAGATGTCTGATTTATTTCAATAAACTCACGAAAGAAATCCCGAATATAAGTAATTATAATTTTTAAATTTATTTCCTAGAATTAGCGAGTATTCGCTTCTAACAATTTTATTTATTAATTATTCTAAAATTCTTTTAATATTAGTCGTAGAAGAAACACCATTGAAAAGAAAATATGTTGCATCAATTTTGAAAAGTAAATGAATAAACAACTCATAAAGATAATGAAAAATATTCAATATTCTTTATTACAGTCATTATTAAGCTTTCGTGTTATAATGCATTTCTACAAAAAATTAAATAAAATAAATTTTTAATGAAATATCATTTTTTCTTTAAGTAAAATGCATAGTTGTTAGGAACGCTTTAAACACATATTAGGGACATTTTAAGTAATAATTTACTTAACAAAATTAAGATACATTAGTTTTGAAGAAATCGCAAAGTAATAAAAATATTTCAAGAGATTCAGAATAAGTGAATGGAATATAAATCAGATTTTTCTAAATTTCTAACACGGCAATGATATTTCTTTTTTCCACGAAGGATTTTTCGAAATTTGTAAAAATGCTTAATTTTGACAAAACTTTATTTGATGTTATTAGAAATGGGAACTTTTCATTTTACTTCTTGTATACAATAGATTGAAAAATTTCATAAGTTAAATAGATTTAAATCAAAATAATTATTTCAAAGGAGAAATATTTTCGATGTTAGAGAACTCGAAAGAATAAAGTTTTAAACAAAAATACATTACATTACTTTTCTTCAGTTGGAAAACAAATTTTAGGAAATGAATTACATCCTTTGATCATGGCCTTCAGATTAAAGAAAATAATTTTTATTTTTCAGTTATCACTTTTGGATTTCAAAGTTTTTAATGCAGCATTTTAACAATTTTTAAGATATATATTCTTTTAAAGAATTTATATTAATATAAGTTTCTTTCAAAATGTTTGTCCGCCTTTCATCTGAAGATTTGTGTGTTCTCATGAAATATTTTATTCTTTATTCTATAAAAGTATTAAAGTTTATTTTTATATGTAAATAAAAGTATTAGTTAAAAGTTTATTTATTTTGGAAGAATTTTATTAATTCACATTTCTTTTATCACATTTTCACTATCTAAAAAAATGCTTACTATTAATTAAAATTTTTAATTCCTTTAGAAATTGAGTTTTAAGGTTTTGGATGGTTATTATTGGATTTTCATCAATGATTGCATTAAGTGAGCTCTTCAATACTTTGCTCTATGTCAGGAGTGGCTAAATAGTGGCCCACCAAAAAAGTGAGAAAATCCACTCTGAATAGAGACTTCTTTTCCTTGCGCGATCTAACATTCGTCTTGAGTTTACAACGTACGCGACCTACTCTCAGCCCCGGCTAGAGGTGTAGAAGGAAATGAAAGATGACTCGCCATGATACTTTTCAACTAGTTATTCAACACACAAGTTATCAACAGATACAATTCTAATAATCAAACAAGAAGAAATGTTCCTTGTAAGAGTAATAGGGGAATAAATCGCTAGAGACGCGAATTATGAGAAGACTTCTATTATATATATATATATATATATATTGATCCTCCTTTTATGGGTTCAATCCACTACTCTAATATTTGAGTTACTATTTAGCTATGGTGACCAATCGTCACTTTATTATCTTCAACTATTTAATGAATGAACGCGCTACGAATATATACTAATACCTGATTGGTGGCTATTTCTCCTCGTCGTCAGATTCTTTATATTTCAATGTCCATGTAACTCCGTCTATCCATCTAACTAGCTAGAAATCCTATACTGTATATAACCGACCAAATCTGCATATCACGGTTTCTTCTTCCAAAAGTGTTGGTTGTGATTGATAGCCAAAAGATTTCCCAAAAGGATTAGTTGAAGTATGCATATAGATTTTTCACAAGTTTTTCACTACTAGTAAATAATAATTTTTCTATTCTTTATTAGGGAAACAAAGTACCTGAAATTGCTTCTACTAAAAGACCACCTGAAGAGCCTCGAGGTCTAGATCATAAGATGATTTCAAGAAAATTGAGTCTAAATTTAATTTCCTTTGCTATCCCATTACTGTTGATATTGATACACCTGAGGATCTACAGTTTGAACTTATTGACTTGCAGTCAGATCACAGTATGAAGAAAATACTTACTGCTATGTCATTGCCTTTTACAAATCATTGTCAGGTGACAAATTCCCATATATGAAGAAATTTTCTGTGAAATTGTTCTTTATATTTTAGTCGTTATATATTCATGAGCAAAGAAGCTTTTCTTGAATGAAGATCAACAAAAGTAAATATAAATTCAAGTATACCATGACAAAAACTTGCAGGCTATCATGAGAATTTAAGGTATCCGACTACTTGCGACAACTGTTTTTTTTTTCCAAAAAAATGACGATATGGGGATTTTTTTTGCTGTTGTTCTTAGATTTGCGTAGTACATTTTAAGAAAAATAATCTAAAATTAGGAATAGAAAAAGAAATTATTATTACTAAAATGGGGAAAAATGGGTGAAAATTTACAAAAAATAACATAAACGTGGCCAATTCTGTACCAAAGGTTTATGAACAAATTTCCAAATTTTCAATTCGGATGTGCTGTATGTTATTCATTTTTAAATGACCTTCAGGATAAAAGATATTTTAATTTTTACAAAAACTAGAGCAATTTATCTTACTTATTATATGAAATTGCTTTAAAACAGTGATTATATTAACATAAGAGACTGTAAATTTAGTAATAAAATAGTGATTGATAAATCTGAAAGTTAAAACACTTCTACTATTATACAAAACATACACAAAAAATTTCAGTTAATTATTTCGAATACATTTTGAGCAATTGCTGTCCCCGTTTTAGTATTTAAAAAGAAAACACACATTTCGAGTAAAATGTGTTTAATAGTATGACATCTTGCTTAAAATAACAGCATCTGCTTTTTCTAAAACACTTGTAGTTTTTGTTCTAGTGAACGGAAAATAATAAACTGGGTGTTTTTATAAAGTTAATAAAAGTCTAGAAAATAAAATCATGAAAAAAAAATAGACAATTTTTGGCAAAATTCACAATTTTAGGCCAGTCGGATACCTTAAACAAGCAATCTGACTCCTGATTTCAAGAGAAAAATTGTAAAAAAGTATGGTAAGGTACATTTGTTTCATTCGACTGATTCTAAACTTCAATGTGATTGCAGCCATAAATAATATGCAATTTGCACAATAAGCAAATTGACTTGTATTTATTATATTTTATAACGAATGCAATAATTTGAAAAAGAAAGGTGCTGCCCTCCAGTGTCTTCCATTGTCACAATGTGACCAGTGAACCAAAACAAGCTGCCCCCCACCCCTGTATGTGGATTAATGTGTCGTTTATTTTGAATGCATTGAATGTTTTTTTTTTCAAGATCTATAAATTTGAGATTAATTACCAAATGCCTAATTGTTATTTATAATTCCCATTTAATCCAAATATTTCAACTCGGTATATTTTAACTAGTTGCAGCTGTGTACATGGGGATGCAATTTGAATTGGTTATATTATCAGTGATGCAACATTCACCTGAAAGGCCCAAATGTTCGAAAAGCCTGCCCATGCAAATGAATGCAAATTCACTCGCTCAGACATTCGAATTTTGCAATATTTATCTACACATTCATGATAGCAATTCGAGTTACATTTCAATGCAATTCTAATGGATGTTCTATTCAACAAACTATCAAATATTTGTTGCATAAATATTAAGAGTTGCAGTACCACAAGTAGAGGGAAACGAATTTCAGAACTTTTAGCTTTCAATGCTTGAGTTTTAAGAAATCGCAAAAATCAGAGATTCTTGTCTGATAGCACAGTTCAAAAACAAATAGCTCAAAAACCATGTTGCTCCTTTATTGGCATAAAGTCTGCTTCGAAAAAGGAAAGAGTAAAGTTAGATTTTATCAATGGTGATTTCTCTTCTGAGTTTTCTTTACCTTTTTGTATTTGGAATGCCCATTTAAATTAATTTTTATTGTCAATGAAATCAAATTTAATAGTAGTCATTTTTAAAATCTATTCATTTTTATCATCCTGAACATAAATTTCTTTCAAATATTTATAGTAATATTTCAAGCTTTAAAATAATTTTAATTTCATTTTCCTGTTGTTACACATTTTTCATTGATAACCAGCTAAATAATGTTCTACAATATTAAACTAAAAAATTATTAATAAATTTATTTTATTGATATATACACTATGAATGCATTATACCCCGTTGATTATTACCGCACACTTTAAAGCAGTACTTTTCAGGATTTCGGTGTAAAAAGCTAATATTTATAAATTATTTGTTACATAAATTATATATAAATATGCAAAATTCAAAGTATTCAAAAAACACCTAAAAACACATTTATATGAGAACATGCAATTTTTAATTCATCCATACGTTTAGTAATAAATTCTAAATTACACTTGTCAAATGGTCCATAAAAATTGACAGCTAATATAAAAAGGTATTCATTTAATAAGCATTAGTATTCAGTGAGATTTCTATTTCATACCCCATCTCAACGAAAGATAGGCGTAAGCAAAAGGATTTAAATTTACTCGCTCCACAGATCGTATTTGGTGCACTTCTGTGTGATCTAATGCTGTCCTAAGAACGTTTTTCGATTGGATTTTAATAGCCATCGCATTCAAAACAAGAGCGTTGGCGCTAGATATGTAAATAATACAAATGTAACTGGTAGAAAGAGACAATTTTCGATCCGTAGTAATTTTTGTTATTTTTTTCTAATATGTAGGATCTGGAATATTTTATAGATGCCGACAAAAGTAATGCATCTTGATAAAATCTGGAGATTGAAATATTTAAAATTATTTTTGTGTGATAAAAAGAAAAATACTTCATTGAAACAATCGTATATTGTTATTTAGTTCCATTTTTGAATAAATAAATAAATTATTTTTAAATGGATATTTTGCTCCGGGCTGTAAATGTATTATGAAATATTACAAAGAGAAAAAAAACTGATCCTCATCTGCATATTTTTTAACATTTCTTTTTTTTCCATATGAACGAAATGCAAAATAATACCTCGCATTCTTGAATTTCTTTCAATTGTATTGTTTTTTAGGTATATTATTTTTTGTAGATATGTATCTTCCCAATATTTTTATTTGAAATTAGCAATTTTCTGCTTTGTAATATACTAATAAAAATTTTGAATGAAATGAAATTCACACACACGATCAAATATTTCGTTTATTAAAAAAACGTTTCTGTTCTAAGTAGTGTTATCTGAATTCAATCAATACAATTTATTTTACTTTTTTGAAAAATTATCATTAAAACTTTGTGAATATCTTTAAATTTACTTAAAATGAGGATTGATAGTTACTTATTTTAAAGTCAAGAATGCAGTGCATTTTTTATTGAAAAAAGGTAAACATTTCTGCTTTTTTTTTCCTATTATTTTTCAATGTGTCATAAACTTTTTAAATTCTTTTTGTGAAAATTATCATTTTATTTGTAAGAAAAAACCTTAAGAAACATAATTACTGGAAGTAAAATAGTTACCATTTCAAGTATTACCTTTTTTTGCATTTATATAAATCTTTTTAATGTAAATTTTATTTGATTAACTTATTAAATACTTAAAAAATATGCAATAAATGATGCTATAATACACATTAATTACTTATTCCCTCAAAATACATTTGCTTTAAAAAGTGAAATGATTGAATTAAGATATTTAAGATTTTTTTCTTCATGGAAAACGCGCTTTAAAACAAATTAATTTGTAACAAAAGAAGAAATTAACATTAACTTTTTTACGTTTATAATATCAATTTATCTTCTAGGTACTTATAATTATACAATGAAACGGAGGATTTAATTTTTTTTAGTAAAGTTGCATTACAAAATTGCATAAAAGTTATTAGTGAGGGAACTCGTCAAATGATTTAAACCATAGATTCTCACCCCTTTTTGAACTGGTGCCCCCTTCTCTAGAAAAGATTTCGATACCGCCCCCTCCCACTCTAGATTAATAAGAATGTACATAATACATGATGAAAACAAGAGTTAAATTTTAAAAAATATTCATTGCTATCAGAATATATTTTTTTAATTTATTTTTTTCTGATTTGTTTACTTGCGAATCTGAAATAGCTATTACCCCACATATATTTAAATGTGTAATATTATATATTTTAGTCATAGATAGAATATTGTTGGAATTGAAACACTGCTGAATTTCTTCTTTATTTAAAAGAGTGGAATAAAAGTTTTAGCTTACCTGTTATATAGACATACATGGGTTTTGATGATGCGAAGAATATAAGTTGTCAGTTTCCGTCTTTAAAGAATCACATGTTAATTCCTCGTTAAAATATCTAAATATGTTTCTGGATAATATATGTAATGAAATGCAGTGGACGAAACATTTTTCCTACTGCTCACAGACAAAGACAAGTACATTTGAGAAATTTAAATTTACTATATCATTTAATTTAAAAGGGTTTGAATGTAATGTAATTCTTAAATTTTTCATCCACTTCCCGAACTACTGAAATATGTGAATTTTCGTACATGAGATATAGAAATGATTTAAATACATACAATCAAAATAAGGTAAACAGTATTAAAGTTTACTTTTGTTCGTACATAATCAGCGTGTTTTAATAGTCTTTTTTGGCTAATCTCCCAAGCCCCTCCGTGCCATCTCAACGCCCCCTAATTTTCTTTGAATCTTTTACTGCCCCCTGAAACCCTCAAACGACCACAAGGGGCGTTTTATAGCCCACGTTGAGAACCTACGGCTTAGACGATCTTACGCATGTGTGCGTGTGTGTATGGCTCCACTTTTCATAAATTTCTACAGCAACGAGACTTTAAGCCTTAATAGATTTGACGTGCATCATCCTCTTTACGCGGCAGTTTTTCAGTGGCACCAGAACTCAAATTTACGACTCAACAATGCCAGTCATGAGTTTGTAATCTTAACCATTTTGGTACCTCAGCCAAGTGGGGAATGAATGAAATATTTGTAACATTTCATGGTTTTAATCTAAAAAAAAGCATGATTCAAAAGCATTTATCAAACAGAGATTTTGAGAAATTATTAACTGAAATGAATATATAACAACATCATAATTAACCCGCATCATGTTTGACTTTAAATTAACCTAATATACAAAATTCAGGGAAAATTTTTTTCTTTGCTTAAAATATTAGGAAAATTTAGGGAATTTATTTTAATTTCGTTGATTGAAAAAGTATCTAAACACAATTTAGAGGATTTATTGCAAATTATCCCCCCCCCTTTTTTTAAACGTTCAAATTTAGAAGTTTAAATTTCTATCAGTATTAATTTGCTAGCGGGAAATATTTATATGAGATGTAATATTTTAGAGAACAATATATTTCCTTACAAACACATAATGTGGTCTGTATGGATGAAATCTATAGCTTTCTTAAATAGTTATTAATATTTCTGTGATCCAAAAATATCCGAGGTTTCATGATGACTTACTTAAAAAAATTCTCTTCAAGTGCCAGAAAAGAGTTTTAAGTCTAAAAATGTAACAACAAATTCAGAACTTTCGGCATTAAATAAGCAAATTAGAATGACAGTCTCTAACCACTACTTAACGAAGAAAGTGGAGTTTAAGCAGAACAAATGCAAAAAAGAGAGAAAATATGTCTACTTTAAGAAAGTTGATTTTTAAAATTAAAAAAAATCTTGTTTTTGAAAGAATTTTTTCAAAAAATATATTTTTCCTTTTTTTTAAAATTTTTACTGTAAAAACTTTCAGTTAAATTGTAGTTGTAAGCAAAATTTTTCTTTTTAATATATATCTTAAGGAACTGTATTTTTAAAGTTAGAGCTTTAGATACATCCAATTAAATGCTAATTTTTATTTTTATTTTACTTATGTATTTCTTCTAAGCTTCAAAATCCGAAACTACACATATTCTAATTCTACAGTATTCAAAGATATGTCCATACACTATTTAATAATATTGGTTAGAAGTGCAATTGTTTTTCACATTGTTTTCACATACAAAAATTTAAGAAGCTTTGCAGAATATTCCTTGGCATTGCTCTTGAAATCAGAATTATTGGTAGCTGTAAAATTTAGTGTGGTTCTATGGCTTGAATTTAGAGAAAGTGAAGGTTTATTAAACTTTAGATTAAGCGCCTTTATTTTTAAGTAAATGTATTCGAATCCTTTACAAATACTCAAGACAACAAAAATGCGCTCAAACGGGTTTTATTCTTTTCTTTTCAATTATTTACCTTTTTACATGTTTGGGAGCAAAATTCATAAACCTCTTCAGTATTAGTCGAACCACAGAAATATGTATAATACAATTTTTGAAGCAAAAACACAAGGCTATTTGCAAATGATTTTGTTATCTTGAACCAAGGTTTTTGGATGAGGATGACACCTCTCTCTCAAAACTTTCATATCACATAAATGTGAGGAATTTGCGTTTCACCTGATTTAACATGCATCTCAAACCCTCTTTAAGATGGTCCAAGTTGGTAAAAAGAATAAATATGTATCTTACTGAATTGGTGTTTCAAATTACTATCTAAAATTCCTTATAAAATATTTAAATTATTCGCATTATACTAGAGTAAAAACTTAGATTTTCTGTAAAAATTGTTTTTGTTTTCTTTTCTATGTTCATAAAATAAAACAATGTATTTTTTGTAGTAATTATTCCATAATGTTACTGCTCCACTCGGTTGCCAGTTTTTATGGAAATAAAAGAGCCGTGGGTAGCCTAGTGGTTAAAGCATCGGACGCCTGACCGGAAGGCCTGGGTTCGATGCCCGATGTCACCAAATACCCTCCGAGTACACATGGAGTACGAGCTCGTTAAATCAATGGGTCCGAAAGTCTTGTGGGTGGTCGTAGCTGCAATCACGGGTGCAGAGGCTGGAGAATATTTCCCTCACCTACAGTTCCTTGCCTAAATTGTGGAAGTGGAGATAGGTGGTGTCGCCATCTATCGTGTATGAACCGAGCCAAATCGTACTGTCACCTGCACTGTGCTCAAAGCTAAATGATAACGACAGGCGTACACCTAGCCCCTTGGCCACGCTGAATTTCCGTGGACCTCGATCTGACACCGTCAGGCAGGTGGCATTAGAAGCAACAACAACATGGAAATAAAGATAACTTTTAAAGTGAAACTCTTTTTGTCATGAATAATTCGGTTTTCTCGCAATTGTATGTGTAAAAGAAATCCAGTATACTGTTCTGCAAAAAAAGTATCCTGTTCCCCGTACACATAAAAGATCACGTAAAATATTTATTTTTAAAGATAGATTCTCTCTCGGCATTGGCAGTGTGATTGTAGTACCCTGTACTTTATCATTGCCAGCGTCATTATACCCTCCTTGTCTGTGAGAAATAAATAAGAGTAATAAATCTTGTTACGTGATCCTACTTGTTTGGGGAAAGAGGGGTTTAGTTTCTACTCGAAAAAGATTCAAAGAGTTTGTTTCAAAACGGTTTTGAAATTATGCAACAAGAACAATGAAAACTTTTTAGAAAATATGATTTCTTACTTTTTTAGTTGGAATATAATTTTTTTTTATTATTCCAGTGTACTTTGTGAGGAAAATATTGAAGATGTTATGTTTCTAAAAGTCATTGGAGCATTGTAATTACATGATATATTGTTAAAAAACATAATTATGAAACATAATATTCTGTTGTTTTGTATTAATATTTAGGTAAGAAAAAAGAATTGTTAGCACACTTATTTATTTACTATCATATTTATACTGATTAAGTTTTTTAGCAGGCTACCAAAATCAAGAAACACATTTAAACTGATTTTTCATTTAGACTAAAATTAAATCACATTAAAAGAATAGTCGAATCTCAATTGTTTAATTTATCATATTTCAAATTGGTCCTTCATACAGATGAAATGTATACTAATTTCAAAATAAAACTCATTTCGATTGCTGGAATATGTTATGGTTTGATATCGTTAACTAAAAATCATTCTGAAAAGAACAATTATTTGGTTTTATTCATTTTAAAAATATTTCATGCAACTGCATTTAATTGCTTTTATTATAATAAATGTTTTTCCTAAAATTTCATTGAAAAAGTCATATAACACTGATAGATTTTATTTTTGTCTTTGAAATACAAAATTTTCTTATAAGGAAAATTATTTTTTGCTTACAATTTACAAGATGTATAAATGAATTTAAAATAAAAGAATAGTATCTTTGTGCAATGAGATTTCTCGTCTGACACAAACATATATATGTATACACCCTTTAAAGAATCAATTATTTTTAATAAAATGACAATTTGTGATGTGATTAATCATTATTAATAAGATATATATTTTTTGTTATAGTACTATAATGTTTGAATTAATTGGGACAAGTGGGAAAAATCTTTTTTTTTAAACCTTAGCTTCTAATCATTACATTTCTTTATACTGAAAAATCTATATATTACTATGAAGTATATCCTCTTTTAGCAGAAATGACTTCTTGAACACGTTTTGGCATTAATTCCTCTACTGTATCACACATGTTATTGACTTTATTATAGAGGAACTACACTTGTACAGCTATTTTTATCATTTGTTTTGTTGTCGTGCAATTCATCTTAGCTAAGCAATGCTTTAGAATACGCTATAAGTTCTCAATAGGATTTAGGTCTGGTGAATTATCAGGCCAAACAAGTACTTGAATTTTATTTTCCCGAGTGTAATTCTGGACTAATATCGAATTGTGACAAGTCCTGTTGAAATGCTCTGCTAAATGTTGTCAGAAATTTAACAATTTTACTGTTTAATATTTCTATGTATTTGACAGAACTCAGCATGTCTTTAAGATAAATTAAATTTCCAATGCCCTGTTTTGAGAAAAAACACAAAACGTCTCTTCAGAAGAGTGTTTTAAAATCTGTAGGATATAATCTGGTAGCAGAGTTTCACCTTCACTTTGTCTCACTGCACTTGATTTGTATCCCTGCTTAAATAAACGTGCTTTATCACTGAAAACTATCTTCTTTCAGTCATTAACAGTCCAAGATCGTCATTTTTTGGCCCATGCTAAACGTTTTCCCATCATTTTCTGAGTTAGAGATTTTTTTATCCACGAGTTTGTTGATTTACGACCAACTTCCAGAAGCTTTTTGAGTAAAATTAAAGCACACTATACTCTAAATACATCCGTTCGAAGGTCTGCGCTTGTCTTCCTTAGATTTGTTTTGCTATTTTCTTATTAGAATTTAATCAATTCTTAGAGTAGTTTTCCACTTGTTTCCACAATTTCTTTTTTTTTAGAGAAAATGTTCCGGAATCTTGAAATGTTCTTAAAACTCCTTAAACACTTGATTTACTCACACCAACTTTTATAACTATATCTCTCACTGTCATGGAAGTGTGTTCGTTAAGAGCGATTATTTAGTTCGTTAAGAGCGATTACTCTGAGCGATTCCTCGGAGTAATACCCATCTTTGAATAAGCAAAAGTAATACATGTTACACGGAACGCAAAATTATATCACCAGCTGGTGATTATAATGGCCATAACTGAACTACTGATACATTAAAGTCAGTCAAACGAGTAGATTATAGTCAAAGTCGATCAGTCATACTATCTCTAGGCAGATATAACCCATTTGTGGCAGTTCGAGACATATATGGCAATCACAGACAGCAAAATATGTTTGTCTAAATTAATTCAAACAGTCAAATAACTTGTTTATTTAAACATTGGATACTCGTAACAAAAATAAATTAAGTATGCGTTACAGTTTATGTAATCCGACTCTCTTCATCAATAAATATTATAATACTGATTTCACTTAACTTGCAATATCTAAACAGTATTGTCTTCTAATAGCAAGAATCGGATCCTGCTTCTTGAATTTCTTCCAATAAGGACTCTGAATTCATTAACACTTGCCCAGGTGTTATACTTTATCCTACTTTTCCACACAATTACTCAAAAAATATTTCTTCTTTTCTATTCGCTACATTTCTACCAAAATAGTGCTGCTCATTCGCATACATCACGTTTCGTTCACAAACCAAGGCTCTTATATTTATTAATATAAAGTAGTTACAGAGATTAGTTGAAAGAATCCGCATCATAAAAAAGAAAAAATTCATAAAACTCAAGTCACCAAAATGATTTTTATAATCTTAAGAATTATTTTTATCTAAAAAACTCAAAATTTAAACTAAATTTTAAGAAAAAAAAATTGAATTGAAACCAAATACAACAACGTTGCATTTTCCCATTTTCAAATCCACAAAAAAAATTCCATTGAAAATGATTGATTCTTTGAATGACAGTAATGGAACAGAAATTATTCCTATTACATAAATTTCCTATATTGTTTGTGAAAGGACAAATTGATGAAAGATTGACTTTTGCTGGAAATAAAATCCGAATTACAAGAGTTTCTACTTCTTTAAAAAATGATTTAAAAATTTGTGAAAGAAAACTGTTCTTTCTCCAATGCTATAACAAGGGAATAAATAACTTATTTTGTAGTTATGAACGCCTTCAAATTTATGTAAAGTAAATACCTTTTCTAAGAGTTGATTAGGAAATATTTGAATGGCGATTTTTAAATTTATTCTTTGAAAGGTTATTAATGAGAATATTTTTAGGATGAATTTTATACGCAGAATAAGATTCAGATCTAGATAAAATTCAAACAGTTTAAAATTCAAACAATTCTGTTCAGATAAAAAATTGCTTTTAATAAGTGTTAGGTAATTTCTATTTTATGTCTGAAGTTATTGTTGTTAATACGTATATTAATATTTAAAGAAGCTAATTTATATTTATATTTACTTAAATTTAAATTGTATTTAATAAAAATTTCATGAAATACCAGGCTTTGGTAAATAGATTTCAATTTGGTGATAATTTTTTACGGAACTGATTGAATAATTAAATAACAAAATAAATAAAATGACAATAATAATCCATTACAATAACAAAATTGTTTCACTTCAAACCCTTCTAAGAAGTAAAACAATTTTTAAAAAATCATTTCAAAAGTCTCAATACGAAAATTACTTTTTTCTAAAAGATGTTTCAAAATCAAGAATAATAAGATATCTTCAGTTATTTTTAAACGCCTTATTAGATGTAAAAGGCACGACACCACGACAAGCAGAATCATCTATATAACAAACAGCGCCAAAGAAACAATAATGAAGGACACGTAGATACAGAAATTATTTTGGGTAGTTCTTTACAAATATCCCATGATGAAAAGGGGAATCCCCCCAACACATTATGATCTTCGGCACTTTGCTCTAATGTTACTTGCCAAAATAAAAGTTTACATTTGCTCCGTTATAGACAACAATGAGCAAGAGGCTATACATAAGCACGAAGGGCACATTAAAAGTGGTCCATATATTCGTTTGTTGTGCAATTGAATGCACCAAAAAACTTCTTTTTTTGCCTTTTTAGCTTTTTTTTTTACTCTGAGCAAAGAAAGTTTACAGATTCATAATGTCGCGTAATAAAAGTGGCCAGCTCTTTTCACGGACTGTTTCTTTCCGTGTCATTATTAGTATAATATTACCACGTTTAGTATTATTCCGATAATTAGATCAACTTACAAATTATTCGGAGTATTGTTGGCTTAATTCTACTCTCTTAATTACTACCCCATCTCCATCAAAGAAAATTCTGTTACAGCTGCTATATACCGTAGCACTTATTTCATGCGTAATAAACTGGCTAATTTCTCATAGGATTGGATTAATTCGAAATGAATTACTGTTCAGTAAAAATATATAGCTTTTGATGATTTTTTAAATTTTAGCTTTCCACGCATCTTTTTTAGAAATATATAGCGTAATAGAGAGAATTCTCTAAATTTTACGTTTCAATTAGAATGAAAAATAATCTATGCAGTTTTTTTTAAAATCAAAATTCAAAAATTTTGCTTCAAAATAAAAATAATCAAATTTTTGTCTATACTTTGTTTTAATATAATTTATCAAATTATTGTTACTTAAAACAGAGAAAACATAGTTTGGATAATTGATAAAATATCAGTCTAGAAATAATAGGAAATTCTCAACCAAAAAAATCTTTAAAATTTATTTCTCTAGAAGCAATATAGCCAGGCTAGCCAAGTAGTCATGGTCATAAACTCTTGACCAGCAAGCGGTAAGCTAGAGTTCCTTTGCCACTAAAGATCCACCAAGCAGAAGAGCTGATGCAGATTATATCTGTCGTAACTCAAAGTCTAGCGAATAGCCAAGTAGCTCAAAGCCTTGGCATGGTGTGTAGAAGTCCGAAGAATGAGGTACCAGCTCAGGTGGCGACCTCGAGGTTTAAAACGAGTCACGAAGTTTGTCGCCAATAGAGTGAATACTCTATACTATAGAGTATTCACTATTACTATAGAGTGAAACGTTAATAAAAAAATCAATTCACGTCACATCTTTAGATGCAATTAGGGGAGAAAGGCTTTGTTAAACATTATAGCAACACACAGATAGCTGGCTATATTTTATCTTTATCAGGATATGAAGCAATATATATATATATATATAAACTTACCAATTACACACACAAAAAAGGAAAAATAGCCAGAGAATATAGAAAGAAATTTTAAAGTGAAAACCTTTAAATATAAAACATTGAAAAAAGTTCTACTTGAATTAAATGAAAATTCCAATTTCTTTATCAGACCATTTGATACTTGCTCGAACATTAGTGTTACATCAGTAAAAACATATAGTAACAAAAAATACTTAAAATAAAGACATATATATATATACATGAAAAATATGTTCTAAAATGCATTTAATGAATATTTTTAAAAAACGAAATTTAAGAACCCTCCATAGTTATCGTGTAATTGAATATTTTTTACTCTTATGTTAATTTATCTAAGAAAATCTTTCAATGTATAGTAAAAAACAAATATGCAAACTTCCTACTTTTTGTCTTATTTCAAATAATCATTTTAAAAATGCAAATATCAGATTTTTATTATATTTTGTATTTGGAAGTATCTCCTTTTATATTATAACTTAACAATTTTTTCCCTTTTGAAATACTTTTCATAAAATATCGAATTTATTTTTAATTATGTCTAACCCATGATGAAGATGCTTAAAAAACTAATGGATTATAGCGAGATAGTGAATTCTTACTAAATGCAAACTCAACGTAATTATTTTAAAAATTCATTTTTAACAAAACTTTTTTTCATTTCTCCCATTATTATCTTCTTTCACATGATGATATTGAGTTTTTTAACCACTCAATCTACTGCTTATCCACAATACATGACTCAAGTTTCATGTTATCAGATATCAGTTTAATTTCCGAGATACTAATTAGTATATCTAGTTCACTTTTCACGGAAATTACATCGTCTTTTATATAGATATAAAATGCATCGGAAGTCTTGAGGCACTCTTACTTTGAAAAAAAGTATATTTTGACGATATAAAAATTTTGTAAAAGTTATAAAGAGAATATTTAATTTTTAAAACTCACTTAATGAGATAAATTGAATTTCTGATGAGAAAAGTTTCTTTTCATTTTTATGTGTTCATGATTGCTTGTAAGAGTTTTATAGAACGATGAAGAATGAATTTTTTTTAAAATTTATGTACTTATCTCTTTTAACGGCATGTCAAAGTTATCTTTATATGAATCAGAAACATGAGATTTTCTTCCTTCAGAAAATAAGAACTGGATGTAACAAGAAACGGTAAAAAGCTCTAAATTCATTTTGCATTTACTTATGTATGTGAGTTAAGTTTTCAGTATACAAAGTTTTAAAATTACAAAATTTAGGTAGATAGGCAGGTACTAAAATAACTATACATCATTACGGCTGTTTTATTGGAATTAAACTGGTGTAAAGCTTACATAGATTAAAAAAATTGATTAACTCGGCGCTCTCGCGCAGGTCATACCCACCGTCTAACTTTTTGCAACGCTCCTTCTAAACCTTTTTTGGAAAATGAATTTTTTCTCTTGGAGCTGATTTTAAGGTCATGAATTTCATGAAGCTATGAATTTCATCCTCCTGTAATATAAATTACTTCCAAGCCTCTCCTCCGAAATAAGTAAATTCTTTAGAAGCACTGTCAGTGTAGTTTTATTGTATTCCAAAGCTGTGGAACTAGTTTTAAGCACAGCAGCACTATGCAAAATGTCATCGTTCCGAAGGACGATTATACACATCCAGAATCCCGGGGAACGGGATTAAAGTAGTTTTTGAAATGCACTTAGCAGCCTCAAATTTGATAGCATATATAAAAGGATCTTTCAAATTTTCAGTCTAATTAACCCGGCACTACTCGCGCAGGGTGTGTCATATCCCCCGTCTAACTTTTTTCAACGCTCCTTCTAAACATTTTGTGGAAAATGAATTGTTTCTCGTGTATTGTTTTCTCGTGTGTTGTTTCTTTAAAGTCATATCCTTTGAGGGGCCTTGGCTTGTAGGCGAATACTAAATATATATTTTTGTATACCGCCTCTTCGGGTATGTCATACCCTGGGCCTGAATCGCCGTTACAGTTCTGAATGCAGGAGCACGTTTTAAATCTTCATTATGCTATGGCGTATTATTGTAGCTGTGATGAAGAAGTATACTTAAGTAATTTAATAGATATAGTACAACAGTATTTTCGGATGAAGAAATTCTCTTCGCGGTTTTGATGAGAAAGAATCAAATGATGAAGAGTATAACAGCAAGTATGATTCATCCACTGAAATCAATCCAGATTTAGGAGAGGGAGGCATTGCTTAAAATAAATGTTTTATATGTAGAGACACAACATTTAGGAAAAACGTAATTTTAGAGGAGACAACTGGTACACATCTTATCCCCTTTCAGATGAACTTTTGAAGAAAAAAAACTGTTGCTATAACAATAAGAGAAAATAAAAAAAGAAATTCCAAAATTTTTGAGCTTAAAAAATTGAGAAGTTTACTCCTATATGTTGTTTTAAGAAAAATACAGATTAAAAAAATTAAGATCCAGTAAAAACATCGCATTTACTCACGAAGAGATTAAAAGAGTTTATAAAGTACGTACAGAATGCCCTTATAAAAAGAACAGAAAGACTAAATTTACGAGTGAAAAATGTAATAAACATATGTATTTTATGCCTTTTTAACTTTCGTATACAAATTTTACGGTAGAAACAGAATGTGAGCACCTTGGGTATGAGATACCCTGAACGAGATCTTTCTTTCGTTTATTTTGCGCGAGTGATGTAGGATTAAAATTTAAATCCGTAGGACCTATTAATGGCTGGCAGTTGCATATCGAATATCAAAAGAAATAATTTGTGCAACTCTTCTCTCCGTAGGCTATGTATGCTTGTTTGCCTAATCTTGTTTTGTCATAAGTTCATTCAGACGTTTATCAATTGTTTTTATAAATATGCTTTATTTTTGGATGCTAAAATCTAGTGGCTTACCATGCAACAAACATGTGTTATAGTTGTTGTTGTTTCTAATCCCTCAGAGATCTAGCGGCAGCTAGATCAGATCCATGATACCGTGAACTCTAGCGAAGTCAAGCACCAGTAGAGGACTTTCATAAACATCCCGCCGAACCCCAATCAATCCAGGATATGATCGGGGGATGCTGGCTTCAGATTGCATTTCTTGCACAATTAAAAGACTTTGTGTCCTGAGTCGAATGTCATGTTTTTAGATGTCCTCTCAGGAGCCTTGAGATGGCCGTTTGATCCTTTCTGTCACCCCGAATTCCAACGCTCCTCCCGAGGTCTTCCTGTTGAACCAAGGATGGACGGAAGGGGTGAGCCAGTCTTGTCTGAATGATTTTTTTCTTTTTAGAGAAAATTTCTTTATATGTTAGTGTGTAGCCCCGGTTGAGAGGCTCAGGACGACCACTTTTAGTCAAGATGTCTGCAGCATATATCGTTTCCTTGGATGTTAACATGGGAGGGAATCCACTGAAAGTAGACTTCCCTTCCCTTGGCTATATTTTTAAGATGGGCCATAATTTGTATGTCCACGAAGTCGCATACATTGCTCCAGTCCTGTAGATAATGAATCGAGCTCCGACTGTCAGTAAGGACCCAAATGTCATTAGCGTTAGTGCCGTCAAGGATGGTCCTTAAGCCTTCAAATCATTTAATCCTTGTGTTATCGTAAAGCCTGTCTCATAAATTCACTGGTCAAGAAAAAGTCAATACGGAACAATAGCAACCCAGAGTATGGGATCTTGCAGTATTTTGCTGGAAAATGGTCTCCCGGATGACTTAAATAATAAACAATGTTGTGACCTGTTTTATTCGCACCCTTTCACTAATCATCTTGGGGAATCATTTTTTAACTTACTCTTCCTTTAATATTAAAATTTTATTCATGAAATAAATTTGCTAGTTCAGAAAAAAAATAACCCGTTGAGACGTATGGTATACTTCACAATAAGTAGAGTCTAAAGGGATTTTAAAATATAAACAATAGTTTCAGAATATTTCGCCTTTATACAAATAATTTTATTTTCGGAAAGAAGTTTCACACACACTCTATTTTGTCTTATTCATTCGCAACTGCCACTGAACATGAAGATTTAATTAAAAATATTTTACGGATTTCATACATCCGTATTTGTGAGTTGGCTTCACTTTTTCAAACATAACAAATGTCTGACAAAAGCCTCACAAGGAAATAAATGTGGCTTGAACGAATTGCACGAGCAGCAAAAAAAGACTAGCAAACTATAACTGAGGCAAAAAAATGAAAACAAAACAAAGTGGATCAAATCGCTCGAAGAAAATTTACGGAGAGGCATAAAAATTCTGTTACTTTAAGCAAAAAGTTTAAAAAAAGAGGTGATCGAAAAGCAGAAACACTGAAGTCAGAAATAAGGAAAGAAATATACTGACAGTGCTTTTTCGAGACCTTGTTTTGTTTCCGCTGTGACAGTCGAGCTTGAATTTGCAATTTTTATTTGTTTTTTTTCCGTCAATGCAGTAAAATTTAAACACTGTTTCGGAGAATAGATACATTATGTGTGGCTGATCTTGAATTTAGGCATTTTATTTTAATACAGTCTTTAAATCTTATTACAAGCAAATTATTCAAGTCTAACTATCCATCTTTCTAATTGAAGCAAAATAAGAATTTATAGTTGATTTCATTGGCGTTTAGACGAAAAATGACTCAAAAACCTTTAATACAAAATTTAATTGACAAATATAAATAATTGTTTAATTTTACAAACATAAAAAATTTTGCTAGTATCGGATATCTGAACATTTTTAATTGTAAAATAAATTAAGTAATTTAATATTTTATTCTTTAAAAAAAATTATTATATAATATGTGCTTGGTTCAATAAATAACAGGAATAACTGGATTATTCATAAATAAAATTTATATTACGTTTAAATGAGTAAATGCCTGTAATTTGTAAAAATTTATGTAATCATACATATTTTTTACTTAGTCATACTTATACGCCATAGTTTGAATTACATATGAATACACATATTTATACGTTAGAGTTATGTATTTGTGCATTTTAAGATACAAAAAAGCGGTCTACCTTACCTCATTTACACTGGTGTTCAAAACTAAAAGAGTTTGCGTATTTAATCGGATTTCTAAGAAAGCTCTCTAAACGAAAAATAAACCTAATTTTTCCAACAAAGACGCAAAATTTCTGTATAGATTACGTAAAAGAGCATATACACTTGGGTTATACATTTAAAGAAAAATACTGAAAAATGATATAGTGACTAGTTCTGCGCTTCATTCGTTCACAAACTTCAGGGATTTTCGTGGGTTTTTTTCTTGCAAAATATCGGTAGTTAAAAAATCAAACATTTTAAATAAGTAAATACCATGCCTTTCGGATGATAATGATGATGAATTGCTGGAAGACTTGAAACTGGATAATTCACAGAGCAGAATTTCTAAAAGCTTTAAAGTAATGTTCAGGGCTGTGTGCAACTTATAAAGAGAATGTAATGAGACTAGATCTTTAGTTAAAAATCTTGTACATGGTAATCCAAGAGCCATGACGATGAAAGAATATCGATTTTGTCCAGTACAGTGAGGCGTAACAAGAGTGCGACCATTTTTTTAGTTGTTTTGTGAACTTCAAATGCTTACAGGAATCTAGAATTAAAGTTCCCAGAAAGTTTTCTGTCTGCAAAAACATGCTATCAATATCCTACTCAATTTTGCGTGCTATAGAATAGGTTCCTCGGGGAAACATCGATATAGTAGGAGTATAAGAAACCGCATTTTATTCACTAATAAATCCAGATTCACACAAACTAGCCACTTATTCTAGAAGTATTTTCATCTGAAAGAATCAGAAACTCGCTATATATTTTCCAGCAGAAAGTTTTTCGAGAAAGATCAGTATGTTACTGCTGGGTCTGATTGTCTGAAAAGTTTTCACGTTGGACTGGAAAACTGACGTCCACGTTCTTGACACAGACTTTAAGACTCACGTGCAGGTAGGGAGTTATATTTCGTCCTTGCCCAAAGTTGCAGCTGATTTCAATTTTATTTACACACACATAAAATTAAAATATTTTTTATTCTAAATTTGTACACTTTAGATAGTTGCAGTAATAGCAGATACTTGACAAACTAAGACTTTTTTCCCATTAATCTATTTTGCGCTTAACGAAAAAAGTCTTATGTTTCGAATCGCACTGTAAACTTTTCAATTAGATAATTTGTTTAAAAATTTTAGAGCTCATTAAGGTAGGAAATATTTAATTCCTCGGTTAGATTCAAACATCTTCCCAATTTTTAAATTTTAGCGAAACCAACTTAACGACAAGTGAAAAAGTTTTTTGGATAATCTCTAATTCAGAGAAGGGAGGTGAACATTCTTAATGGAATTGTCTTTTCTTAATCCTTTTTTTATAAAATGAAGCAAACGTAATTTTCTGCGAGATTTAAAATTCTCATTAATTTTGAAGTGAAAAAATTCTTTTACATAACAGCAAAAGGAATTTTAGTTTAAACATATTAGAAAGCCAATAATTAATCATTATAATTTCAACCATTAAAGGAATAAATTAACTTTAAAACATTGTAACATCTGAAATTCGTTTAAATTACATTTAAAAAGACAATTAAAAAGATAATCCGAATATTTTTGCTCGCATCATTTTAATTCTTGACAATATAAGTAACGTAAAAGCCGTTAATTAAAAATAAGGATTCTTATGGATAAAATATATTATAATTAAATTGAAAGAAGTAAAAAAAAATCTTTATGGTGAAATATTAATAAATTTATTAGATTTTATGTTGAAATTTATTGTATATACGTAAATCTATACTAACGTTTATGTATATTTTGAATATATTTTACTTTTAGGACTTTTTCATTAAAAATTAGTTGATAAAAAAATTAAAATGTATTATTATTAATGAAAGTAATAAAAATAGTTATAATTTTAAGTGAAAAGCATTATTAAATATTATGATATTTATTATTAAAAGAATATATAACATCAAACTTTTCAGTTATATTTTTTTGCAAAATTGCTAGGATTCTTCTTTACTAAGTATTATTGAGAATACCTTTATATACAATAAACAATACAAGTTGGATTAAATTTTATTTATATATTTTTTTTATTAAAATCGTTTTTTTTTTAAATCATGTCTTTGTATTCATTTTAAAATGGATTCAAAACATATCACTCCTTACTGTTCCTTCTGAATATAAGAGCTTGTAAATATTTAAAATATTGAATTTATTTAAATTTACAGTATTGCCATTTTTGAAACATGTATACGTTTTTGAAAATGTTTTTGATATTAAGCACATTAAAGTATTTTAAATTATAGTAAAATAAATGTTAAGGAAGAAATTAAAATATAATTTTAAGGGAAAATAAATTTGTCGATTAAGGCCTGCAATTGAGCTTTGAAAACAATATTGAACGTAGTTAATATAGAGAGATAGTTAGGGGTATAGATTGATATATATAGATATACATAGATAAGATAGATATATAAAGATAGATATAGATAGATATAAATAGATAGATATAGACAGATATAGACAGATATAGATAGATATAGATATAGATAGATATAGATAGATATAGATATAGATAGATAGATAGATATAGATAGATATAGATATAGATAGATATAGATATATATAGATATAGATAAATATATAGATATAGATAGATATCGATATAGATAGATATAGATAAATATATAGATATAGATCAAATAGATAGAGATTAATTTCAATTTTTTTTCCAAAATTAGTGACTTAAAATAAAATTTATTATTTTAATAAGTGGAGATGAATTTGAACTTTGAAAGATTCTAGAGGTATTTTAAAGTTTGATTATATATTAATTGAAGAGTTTGCTTTTTTTATATAAATAATTATGATTCAAATACAAAAAAATTATTCTACTTCTTTAGAAACGTGAACTTCAAACTTGGTGGTATTGAAATTCCGTCGTGTAGAGATAATGCATTCGTCGGTAGTAAAATCGAGGCTCAAAACACTTACGTTGGCGTATTGTTGAAATTTCGAGAAAAGAGTTGCAGCTCAAGTATTATCCTCGTCACTTGATCAAGGTCCAAATTTATTAGATCGATCGTCAATAGCCCTCTCACCCTATATTACATCAGAATACTATGTACAAGACTCACATGGTATTAAGTACACTCTTTTGCATCATCAGATCATTTGTAATATCTATACTTAGGCTTCAGCTCTCAAGAACTCTTGTGAAGATTCTTGACATTGTTATTAGAGATTTCTTTCAGAATCTTTCAAAGAAGAAAGAAGTTGCTTTGTAATTTTCTCCAAATCCTTGAACTCTTTCAACAGCCCTAGAGAGTTCGTACAAAATGGAAGGTTAGTATACTATCAATAGAGCAAAAAGTTATTCAATTTGAGTCTTATTTGATTGTATAACGATTATTATATTATAGGAAAATACGTATAAACTCCAGAATAAAAGTAGGCTTGAAAAAAAATCTCTTTCTCTTATTCCTTTTTTTAATCTGAAAACATCTTCAATGTCGCTTATTTAGGAATATTTTTTTACCATTTTGTTCCATGTTATTGGAAAAAAACAAATCCTTCGTTTTAATTTTTAATAGGTTGAATTGTATTCCATCATATAAATTTTATCGTGAAGCAAGTAGGCGGAAGGAAAAAAAAATTTTAATTTTGTAATTGCTTTTCTCTCACTCATACTGAAATTAATGATGGCAGTTGTTTCACTTCCATTAGAAATTGCATCAGAATGCAACCACGTTAAAAATTTACTGCATTCTAAAAGTTTAGTACGTGGAAAGAATAAAACTCGTTTCAATAGAAAAAGCTTTCGGAAGTTTTTCACAAATGTTTTACAGGACTTCAGAGAGCTTTAGGTCTCTAGAGTGCTTAATCCTCGGTGTCGTTACAAAGAAAAAAATTTCATAAAAAATACTTCTTGTGCTTCTATCGCATGTAACTTGTCGGCGAAAACATTCTAATAGTTTTTATTAACCTTTAAAATCGAATCATTTTCAGTAAGAATTTTTTTTTCTGAAAAAAAGGCCTTTGTTCTTGAAACATAATAAAAAGAATTGTTTCTTTTGAACTTGCCTAAAAAATAGAAAACATATTCACGTGTGTATATATTCTGACTAAAAGCGACTTCACTTTTATTATCATACGCTTTTTAGATAGTAAGACAATTTTTTTTCTGAAAATGTTTAATAAAATATAATTAATCATGAAAAAAAGATCTAAAATTTGAAATATGATCTTTTCTAATATTCGAAAATCAATAACATTTTTGCATACGTTTCCTCTTCGGAAACATATGCCTCACCACTATTATTTTTAACCGAATATACGTCAGAGCACACTCTACCGACAGAAATTGTAGGAGCGAAACAATCCATTAACAAGCTAATGTTTTCTTAGTTGTCTCTCAGTTCTCAGAGGCTTACATCTCTAGAACAAGTCATGAAAAATAGAAATTTGTCGAGAGTTTTTCGAAATGTGGGGAAAACATTCTCACTTTTCAGACAATGATACCACGCTTGGCAAAAAGTTAGTTTTGAGTATGGTCCCGATTCATAAAGGTACCATGTCGCCTTCTCCTCATAGATGTTAAATAGCATATCCTAAAGGCATTATATTAAAGGCATTCCTTCGCCAAAGAGGTTAAATACCCTGTCACCTTCTAATCAAAGAGGTTAAATACCCTGTCACCTCCTAATCAAATAGGCTAAATACCCTGTCACCTCCTAACCAAAGAGGTAATACAAAACATCATCCTTTCGTCAAAGAGGTTAAGTACCTCAACGTCTCCTCTTCTAAGAAGTAAAGTGCCATGATGTCCTCTCCTCGAAGAGGTTTAGCACTATGTTGTCCTCTTAACCCAGGAAGTCTCAAATGAGCAAATCAAGGCCATCACTATGATTTTTTGATATCATGAAAAGGATCCATCATTAATTAGTAACTTAAGGAGATAGAACAAATCTCAACTCTAAAGTTTACGTGAACGTGCTAAAAAAACTAAAAACAAGAAAGCAGCGCACAAGGAAAAAACTCATCAAGACAACGTGTAAGCCCTCACCGCGTTTCTCGCCACATCTATCTACACAAATATAACGTGGTATATATATTTAAAAAAGAAAAGCTGCCTTAGTAAACTTACAATCCCGATGTGGTTCCACCGGCCTTCTTTTTGTTTTCCACTTGAAATTTCCCCTTAAAGGGCATCATTTTACAGCAACTGACTCAAAGAAAACAGGTTTGCGTCGCCTTTAAAAGAAATTTCTAAACAGGCCCTCCAGGACACTTGGCTGCTTGGAAAATGCCTTTGCAAAAATGTGTCGAAGGAGGAGGGCTCGTTATTTTCCGGTCAGATCTTTTATAGCAACAGATTTCTATATTTTTAATGTCAAAAATATTATTAATATTCCCCTGACTGATAAATAAAAACGGTTTACATTCAGAAAGCTAACGAAATAATACAATTAGAATTAATAATCAATGTATTCGAAAAATTGAAAAATTATTTTCTTAGAATATTAATTTTTAACAAACTTCCTTTTATCGAGATATGCGACTGTATTATTTAATTTGTTCCTATGGTAATTACCTTAAAGATGTGCATATTTTGTTTATATTAAAGAGTAGCTAGGTTCAAAAAATCCAAATTTTAGTTCCAATTTACTTAACATTCTTCCTTAATAATTTATATACATAATATATTATTGATGTAATATACCAGATGAGAATTTCAATAATTGGAATTTTTGGGTCTTAGATTGTCACTCTAATACTATTCTTATTTTATAGATTTAATTTGATATGTATGTTGTGCAAATTTAAACCGGTAGAAGTGTAAATGATGAAATAGCAAATTTCTTAGGGCAAAAATGTATTTAAAATACTATATATCTTTTCTTTCCACCAATACCGCAAATGAAAATCTGAATTTATGAAATACTCCACTTGTTTTAAAATACCTTCGTCTTTTTACAGCAATATTTTTCGATCTTCTTCATATATCCTTCTGTTACCAAACAAGTATACTTTAATTAAAAATATCTCAAAAGTTTCATGTTCTAACATTCTTGCAATTTATTGTAGCCTCGAGTTCAACGTTTAATGAAAAGAAAAAGTAGAGATAAAAACATTTTGAAAAGTAAAAGTAGTTGGGGCGAAGTGGGATTAGGACAGAAAAATTTCGTGTTGAGAACAAAGCCGAGAAATAATAGTTGTAAACGAAAAACAATTTTTTTTCCAAACTAAACATTTTTCTCAAAGCGCATTCAAAATCGAAAACAGTATTCTACCTTTATCATCAACGGGAAGTCCAAAAAATAACGGCTAGAAATGGCAAAACACATAAATAACTGTCGAAACTTAACTATTGCGAATTCAAGTAACCTCGTTTTGCGTCTGCACGATATATTCGAATTTCAAATTCCATTTTTCTCTTTGGGAAGGGACTAGAATTTCAATTTGCTTTGGTTTTTGACAAAATGTTGCTCTTCTTTTACAATAGAAAGAAATTCAATCTCTAGATCCTGGATACCAAATTTCATTTCGGCCCGAATATTCAACGGCATTTGGTGTATATGCCGTAACTTGCAATCCAAACAGAAAAGAAAGGCACAATCTTGTTACAGCTTAGAATCATCCTATCCAAAAACGTGCCTACCTGTATACGAGAAAACGTGCATACACCAAACACGAACAAAAGTAAACTGCATTAAAAATAAAATAGAATAAATTTTAGATTTTTTTAAAAGAAAAGAATTTGGAAACTAACCAATTACCCAATTAACGTGTTTTGGGTAAATATAATTTAATACAAATAATAAATTAAAAGAGGGTAGAGTTTCACGAAACAGGATCTGCATCTCAGTAATGTTAAAAATAGGTATTTTTAAGGAATATTTATAAACATTCTATTGAATAAAAATCTCCAATTTTTTACTGAATATTCTTTGAACCATAATACATATTTTAATCAGAGATTTTATGGATAGGATGTCTAGTTATTTTTTTAAAAAAATATTTTTTGCACAAATCTGGGTTTTTTTTTCAAAAACTGTGAAATTTTATGATGTTTAATGCTATAAATTAAGTCAGAATATTTTCTTGAAAAAAATCCCTCTATTAAAATATGTATTTATGTGTAATTATTAATTATGCAAAGTTATAAGCTGTTAAAGGCAGTAGTTTAGGAACAAATATTCCTTATATGGTAAAAATTTTAGTTTTGAGAAAAATGAATTTTAGTAATGGATTTAGTAGACTTAGACTGGTGGTAAAAAAATTTCTAAAAATTATTAAAAATACTTCTACTACACGTAGAATGATAATTTTTGCACAATTAGAAGCATATAAATTCATGCTATATTAAAATGGGAAAAGTGAAAAATGTGTTTGAGGACCGAAATTTATGAACCTACCCTCTTAATGTAAATTGACAGTTACACAATTCATTCTTATCTTAACCAAAGTTATCTTATGTTCCCAATTACAGGAATTAATGTTTTCAACTGTAGATAAATTTAAATAAACCTATTTGTCATAGATAGAAAATTAATTTTTCAATCTAAAATTGCACACACACACACACAAAACTTTTTTTTCTAATGGGGCTGCTCATTGGTAACTACCATTGAAGACCCAGTACATTTCCCGAGAGCTGGTATCACTTTTTGGTGTGGCACCATATTGTTGGATTTAATTCTTACTTCCAGTTTCCTCCCTAAAGAGTGGTACCTGAACTCTGATGATGCGAAATTGTATTAGAAATTTAATTTTTCCTAGAGCACCTAAGTCAAACAGGCTCTTTATGGATCTTTAATATGCCGTATAATCATACGACATGAACGCTGTCTATTTTTTTCCATTATGAAAATCATTCGACTTAGGCCGGCGTCGAACCCGCAAACTTAGGCAATAAAACCAGCACCAAACCAAACACGCTACCCAGCCGGCAAAAATGCAACACTACATATATAAACTTCCCTTCTATTGTACTCGTATAACATGCATATACAGTTTAACCTCTAGTTAACGAAGTCACTAAATCCCAAAAAAGAGTTCTTTGTTATATGGAAAATTCGGTAGAGGTTCATTTTCCAATATATTTATAAACCACATAAAACAAATTTTAAATTCATTAACACTATATATATATTGGGGGGGGAGTAATGTTTCATACCTTTTTGTAAATTAATTTATAATTATTTTATATATAACTTGAACTCTATTAATAAAACACACACATATATTAAAAATTTGTTCGTTTTCATAAAAAACTAGCTTAAACTGAATTCCATTAAAGGAAAAAGGTCATACAAAAAAATTGATAATTTTGCACAGTAAAGGCTGGGTGGCGTAGTTGGTTAGGCACCGGCCTTATACGCCCAAATTTGAGGGTTCGACTACGGCTCAAGATGGTGGATATTATTGATAGAAAAAAATTGACAGATTCCGTATCTTATGATTATGCTGCACGTTAAAGATCCCTAGAATGTCTGTTTTGGGGGGGGGGGGTACTCTCGGCAAAATCAAAATATCTAAAACAATTTCGCATTGTCAGAGCTCAGGTACCCCCCTCTGGGCAGGAAACTGGCCAATAACCTCATATACCCTACATTATGGCACCATATAGTATCCCTATATGGTGCCACTTTAAAAAATGATTCCAGCAGTCAGGAAATGTACCAGATCTGAAAAGATATTTACCACAAACCACAGCCCCATTTGAAAGAAAACATTAATATATTTGCATAGTCGTGTGTAAAATTACGTAAATTGCACAAAAAATGTATTAATCCTTAAATTTAAAAAAATTCTGCATATTTTAAAACTTTTTTTAAATTTTAATATCAAATTCAAAGTGGTTCATTGTTTTTTGTAAAAACACCATTGATTAAATATTGAGAAAACAATGTTAAAGAATGGAAATCGAATGCCCTCGACATTTAATAGGACTCTTTCAAAGTAAAAAGATGTAAGTTCTTTTAAGAATAGTTGCACAAATAAAAAACAAAAATTCATCTCCCTCCCCCTTCCATTTTTTTTTGAAAAGCGAGTTTGGTGAGGGAAATTCCGAACTACACATTAAAAATGTGAAGAAATGAAAGTATCGAAGAATTTCGCTTTTCTTCGATGTATTCACCTTATAATAATAAATCTTATTTTTTAATTTATTCATTTCATTTTTATATCTACGGCTAATTCTTTTTAAACTTTTCACTCTTATTTTGTATTCATTTACACTTATTTTTTAAATTTACACCTATTTTAAATTTACCCTTATTTTTCTTCTAAATGTATCGCCTTGTTTATGTCAAACTGGTAGAAGAAACACCGTATGTTTTCACAAATGTTTGAAATTTTCGGAGAATGATAATAACTTTAAAAATTTAATGCTTTCTAAAATTTTGTAAGTACAAGTAAAATAAACCTGGTTTCACTGGATAAAAAAATGTTAAACATAATATTTTCTTTTGAAGTATAATGTTAGGAAATAAGATGGTGTTCTTTTCTGTCTTTGGGGCCTTCTTTGTGGAAGTCTTCAGGGCCTTTAAAAACGCAATGCTTTTATACAGGGAGGAAGATTTATATTTCAGAAAAATTAAGAAATATCAAAATAAGAAACTGCTGGAACAAGACCATTATTTTTAATTACATTTTTGCAGCAAAGCAACATTCTTTTTTTCATTATTCTTACTGTTTTACACAAGGAAAATTCTTACAGAAAACATTTTCAAAATATTGCATTATGTACCGAGAGATCAAGAAATCGGGAGACACTTTAAATAGTAATAATTCATGAAAGAACAAAGATAAAAGGTCTTCCGTTTGCACCATACAGATGGAAAAAAGGTAGGTTTTTTGTTTAATTATTTTTACCACAATAAAAAAAGACTTCTTAAGTAATTCTTCATTTGACTAACAGATGTTGGTATCGGGTTTCTGATACTGGGTTATACAAAGAAATATATGGTATAAAAAGAGTAATAATTGAACCTGTACGCGCGCGCTTAGAAATAGTGTCCGTAATGGAGAAAGCCGTATAAAACTATTTTATAAGAATTCTAAAAGTCTACTGCAACATTACTATTATATCATTAAATACATGATATGCTGAACAGTCAAGAACCAATTTCATAAATGAACAAAATGATACAGAAATTTTAAGTTGCAAATTCTTTGGGCAAAGAAGAAAATCCAAGAATTGGAGAGCTTTTAGCCTCCTCTAGTATTGCCCTGAATATTCAAAACATCAGTGGTTTTTTTTGGCACCTTGAAAATGCTGTGTTTATTGTGTTTCGGTCGATAAAGTATATTTCAAATTACCCAGTAATATTAACAGACACAATTGTATGACAGGAGCCCACATATCCACATCCATTGTTCAAGAATCCATGTACCTGCCTAAAACAACAGTTTGGTGAATCTTTGCAGTCAGTTTCTTATTCAGTCCATTTTTTTATGGAAGTCACAGCAGTGTGTTTAAATTATCCTCTGTCACTGGTGAGCAATATAGTATTTTTGAAGAACAACAAGCATGACAAACACTCTATTTATTCTTCATTATTCATTGCATATCATTGCGCTTGTTTAATAGTTGGTAAGGATCACGTTATCAGCCGATCATTTCTCCACACATGGTCTAGTGTGACTTTTGGTTGTATGAATTCTTGCATTAAAATATGTCTAATAAATTATTAGCTTTATATAAAAGGTCTTAAACTAGTTGAAGGCTGCTGTAGAGATAAGCACATCTACCAAGGTGCGTTAAGCGATGATCATGGCCACTGGAATAAATGCTATCTGTCTTCTTAGGGGGACTCGAATCTGCAAGTAGTTTTAAGATGGACGTATTCTTGTGAAAAAACAGAAAATAAAACACTTTCGTCCACGTTCCAAACACGTTCGTCACCATTATACACGCCAACCACCATCAACGATGGTATGGTTCCCAATTAGTACACATTCAACTCTTGTTTGCATATCCCACATTTTGGACAGTCATCATTACATTCATGATGTATTAAGGACTTTCTTAGAGGATGCATTGAATAAAAAGGCCATGTTCTTTCTTCGAAGCCTCCGTGATCCTGTTTTTCAATAAGACAATGTTCGACCGCATTTTGTCCATGTTGTCCTGACATTCCTGGATGTTCAAGTATTGCTCTTGTAGGCTCATTCTCATACACTGTCAGCCATTAAGAGCATAGAATCACGTGTTGCTAAAAGACGTATGCAACAACATTCATCTGCCCTTAGAATTGGTGAAACACTGGTATAAAATTCAGTTGTACATTGAATTGTGTTTGATTTTGTTGTTTATTAACGACTGACTAACCGTCTGCCTTTTAATGAAGCTCCATGTTGACTATTGGTAAAGGACCTCGTAATTTCGAACCATGATCAAGTGACGTAGATGACGATTTAGCTGACTTTCAAATAACACTACAATAAATTGAGGACTTATGATTTCGACTGATTTAAAGATTATCAGCTCCTCTGCACGGGGAATCTTCACTGACACCAAGAATCTCAGGCCACTAGTTTGCTACTATTATAACTGGATTACCATGGTTACCATCTGAAATAAAATGTTATTATTGCAACAGACGAAAGCACTGGGTGCGTAATACTATACAATGTATACCTGTAAACACCAGAGAACTTAATCATGTATGTGTCTCATTATACCGGACATGACTGCCGGTAAATTCATTTGTAGGCACTATATATATATATATATATATATATATATATATATATATATATATATATATATATATATATATATATATAAAAGTTGTTCCTTCCCCTATATGCATTCTGTGCAGCTATAGAGAAGACATGGACACACACCACGCAACTTCTACACTGCCCTTCTTTGCGCTAGATGTTTCTCGCCGAGCATTACTGGGAGGTTAGAGATATGTTGAATTGATGAACTCTGTTTCAGCTTTTTTTTTGTTATATTCTGCTTTGTTCTTTCTTTACGCTTGTTCTTTGCTGTAACTGTTCATAATCTGTCATTAGAAATAAAAAATAAAAATAAAATGTCTCCGATTATATTATATATTATTCTGATATTTTTTTTCTTCCCGGTAGAGCAGTTTTAATAAACAACGTTATAGACGTGTGTATACTATATTTATTCATAGACTCATTTGGTATATTTTACAAATTAAAAAACCTAGAAATTACTATAAATGACCTTTCCTCAGATATTTGTTTTAATAATGGCCTTAGAAAAATAAAAAGATTTTAACCCGGCACTACTCGCGCAGTCTAACTTTTCCGTTACTGCTTTTAACTAACTTGCCCATCGTCTAACTTTTTCCACCGCTCCTTCTAAACCTTTTTTTGGAAAATGGATAGTTTCTCGTGTAGCTGATTTAAAGGTCATATCCTTTGAGTGACCTTAGCTTGTAGGCGAATTCTAAATATATATTTTTGGATATCAGCTCTTTGGGTATGTCATACCCTGCGCGTGAATCACCGTTAAAGTTTTGAATGGATGAACATGTTTTAAATCTTCCTTATTCTATGGTGTATTATTCTAGTTATGATGAAGAAATGTGATATTTAAGTTATTTAATAAATACAGTATTTAATAGATATAGTGCAACAATATTTTCGGATGAAAAATTCTCTTTGTAGTTATGATGAGGAAAAATCAAATGATGAAGAGTATAACAACTAGTTTGATTCCTCCACTGAAATCGATCCAGATTTAGAAAAAGGGAGACACTGTTTAAAGCAGATGTTTCGTATGTAGAGACACAAAAACATTTGAGAAGAACGTAATTTTAAAGGAGATAACTGGTACACATCTTATCCACTTTCAGATAAACTTTTGAAAAAAAAAACTATTGCTGGAACAAAATACGAGAAAATAAAAAAGAAATTCCAATTTTTTTAAATTTAAAGAATAAAGATGTTTACTCATATATGTTTAGTTTGAAAAAGATACAGATTTTAAAAAAATAAGATCCAGTGAAAACATCGCACTCACTCACGAAGCGATTAAGGGAGTGTATAAACAATGCACTGAATGCCCTTATAAAAAGAACAGAAAAACTCAATTTAAGTGTGAAAATTGTAATAAACCTGTACTTCCTACTTTTCTTCCTTTTTAACCTTTGCATACAAATTTTACGGTAAAAACACAATGTAAACACCCCTGGGTATGACAAATCATGCGCGAGAACTTTAGGTCATTTTTTTCACGCGAATAATGCCGGGTTAAAGATAAATTTAACAGTATTTGCTCAAAATTGCGATATATTTAAGCATATCTTAGTTTTGTGATCATTCGATGTGTTGGAAAAGAATATTTCTGAAAATAACTACAATTGTCTGAAGAATGAACAAAGAGGTCGAAAAATTAATATTTATGAAAACAAAACAAAAATCGAATGATAAATTTGTTCTTTAAAATGAAAATGGGAAAAGTACTCTATCATATTTTATGTAAGATAAACACTTGCACTTCCTTTTAATTCTGTTATAGCATGTCAACAACGGAATTGATAAATCAATTTTCTGAGGTATAATAAGTTCTTTTATAATGATACTATAGTGTTCCAATTAATTGGGACAAACATATTTTTCTTGTCTAAGCTAGTATGTGATTACCAGGGATGACTCGAGAAACGCCTCAAATCTACTATATTAGTCTCGAAGTGTTGTGAAAGATCAACATTGATTATAATTTACTTCTTATAGACTGGTTTTAGTGAATATGTAGCAAAGTTTTGAGAGTTTCAGTTGCAGATAGTGGTTCTATGTGACATGTGTTACTTCTGCTTGTTCAAAGATGAATATTACTCCAAAAAAGCGTTCTAAAAGGCTCATTCTTATTGAAAACACTTCTATGACTGTGACAGATAGAGATACTGCAGTTGATGTGGGCAAACCAAATGTTTTAAGAATTTTAAAAACATTTTTGGTTTCCATATAAGCCTCTCCAAAAAATTTACGTCTACATGGAAATGTGTGTGGAGGCGCAAACACAGAGAAAACTACTCAGGGAACTATAATAAAATTCTTATAAGAAATATATAGGTAAATCGAAGGATAATAATCAGACCTTTTGATGGATTTATTGGATTATGATGTTGAAATAAATACTTAAACTGAACTGAAAAGGCTTCTGGAAGAATGTCGTAAGGCAACCAAGACCGAGGAAAAAGCCATTTCAAACTCAGAAAATGATGAAAAAAGTTTAGCATGGGCCAAACAATACCGATCATGGACTGTTAACGACTGGAAGAAGGTGATTTTCAGTGATGTAACATATTAACTTGAGCAGGGATGCAAACAAAATGGATTTAGAAGAAGTGATGATGAAACCCTGCTAGCAGATCATATCTAATAGACTGTTAAACACCCTTCTTTACAGATGTTTTGGGGTTTTTTTTCACAACAAACGGCACTAGAAGCTAAGATCTTCTTAACAGCTTGATGAATTATGTCAATTCCTTGGAAATATTAAGCAGTAGATGGTTCCATTCATGGAAATATTTGACGAAATTTTCAACATGGCTTGACCCCTTTTAACGCTTAGAAATTATTGTAGACTTTTAAGTGGGAAATGAAATAAAATTTCTTTAATGGTCTGGTAATTCATCTCACCTAAATCTTGTTGAGAACTTATGGCATATTCTTAAGAATCGCTTAGCTAAGAGGAATTAAACGACAACAGAACAAATTATAAGGTGTTATACAAGTGTGGTTCCACATTGATGGAATCAAGGTCATCTACGCTATACTAATGGGGTCAATGTCAAGACATTTTTGAAAGGTTTTTTTCTGCTAAAGGAAGACATACTTTGTATTATTGCTGAGGTTTTTAAGTCTACTTAAGGTATGTAAAGATTATATATACAAGCTAAGTTTCTTGAAAAAATCATTTTTTCCCCTTTTTCCTTTTTAATTCGATCAGTATAGTATTTTACTAAGAAGACACAAAAATATTTTTAATAATCTTCTAGTAGGCTACTATGAGAATTAGATTGTAGAGGTAATTGGTTGCATTTCTTACTTTTAAATTCTAAACTGCATTTTTGTTCCACAATGGCACACGAATTTTTAAATTTTAAAATTGTTCAACATTTTTCTGTTTCTACAAAAGAAAAGTAAAAATTCATTCTAAAGCATCCATTAAATAGAAAAACTAAATTAAATAAACCATATTGAAGCAAATACAATGTTAAGTTCCATTTTTTAAAGTCACTTCTGTCTCTTTAGTTTCTAGATTTGTATGTTTCTATGAAACCCATTCCGCCATTCTTTTTCCAAGAAGAAAATACAGTTTTCTAAAATAAAATATGATCCAAATGCTCGGAAATGCAAGTGTTTGCTATTTCCGTATTTACTTCCCTTCTGTTATACATACTGAAATAAATGATTTAGAAAATGAGAAAATAGTATTTGTTCCATTTCTTCTTGTAGTGCGTGACACGATAGGACAGCAGAAAGCAATTTTGAGGTATTTAATATGTTACTAATGCTTAATACGTGCGAAGAATAAATATTTCGTTTCCATTGTACTTAACATCCAAACGTTTTCTCAGAAGTACAACTAAAGGAATTTCAATGGTTCTCTTAAAACTCTGGGGTATTTATAAGTAGGTGTTTTTATGGCGAAAAAAATTTTTTTCTTTGAAACTAAGAAAAAATCATAACATAAAAGAAAATGTTTGTTCTTATTTCGCTCGTATTTCGAAATGTGTTTTATTGTATTTATATGGTTCGCTATTTTGAGCTTCTTTAAAGATAACACGCTTCGTTTCGTAAAAGACTTTTCTAAGTTTTTTCCCCTTAAATGTGGGAAATAATTTCAATTTGAAATATGATTTAAGAATTACTATATATTTCTAAAGCTGTTTCCAGAGAATAAGTTTAAAATATTCTCTCTGGGGAATTAATTTAATTGCAAAAATAAAAAAAATTTTACTTTTAAGCTAAGATTGGATTGTTCTTTAAATTACATGTTTCTTGCTAGCATATGAATAAACTTTAGTTTGAATCCCAAATACCTTGAATTCTAGTTCTTATATTTGGTACAATATTAATAATTAGTATCTTATCATTTCAATGACAAACCTTTTTTTAAAAGAATAATAAATTTAAACTGATAATTTTGAATGAGACAAATCATAAATAATCTTCCAATATGTTTCTCAACACTCTCCTATTTACAAATAATGATAGGGTATTAAAACTGCCGACCATCAATTATTTTAAAATAGTAGACATGATATTCTTATAGAATTTCTATGACCATACAACGAATTATTTTACTAAATATAGGGAATTTTATTTATTTTGATGCTATAAGGGCAATTCAAGATAGCAAAAAAAAATGCTTCTAATAAATAATCTTCTATCCAATACTTTCTGAACTAAAAATTTAAAATATAATCACTAAAAAAATATTTAAAAAAGAAAACTAAAAGAATAACCAGACATAATAACTTTCTTAGCTTTGATTATTTCTAATATATTTAATCACAATTTCATGAATTTATTTTACAGGTTTAAGCAGGTATCAATTTGTTGATCAACATTGAGAACTATATGATTACTTTTATTAGTAATGTATTACTCTGGTTTCTATGTATTTTTCAAGTAGGGATTTTTATTCATGTATTTCCTTTATATAAATATTTTTAAAATGCAACCCTTTCTGGAAATTACCACAATAAAACATACAATAATAGTTTTATGCATTGCAATTTGTGACTTAAAATATAAATATTTATTAGAGGTAATTACGGTAGCCAAGTGATCAATTTCGTGAATTTATGGCATGCACTGACTTTTGTAAACTCTTTGTGCCATCGAAAAACCGCTGTGTAAAGTGTCTGATAGAAGTTAAATAATCTCAAAACCTTCACATTGGTGTGATGTGAAAGTTTTGAGAGGAAGAGCCAACTCAGGCGTCGTCCTTGTCAATTTATAAACTAAACTCAGTGGTGTAACAGCCCATGAGAGCCAAGGTCTACTGTGCCCATCTCAGTATACACGCCCTTTAGCCTCTAAGATGCATGAGCAGATGTCCCAATCAGGGGGGTCAGTCCGAAGCAAACGCCCCAGTGTTTAGTCCCCAAGAAAACTCTGCACTCAACTAAAGGGATTAACCCCAAACGTGTGTTATGGAAGCGCGGTACGCTACTACTCGGCCACCAGGTCTCCTTGTCAATTTATATTGGCTTAAAACTATAAGGTTCGTAAACCATAACCTCATATTAATTCAAAATGTGACATTGAGAGCAGTTATAATTTGAGATTTAAATGAGGTGAAAATAAAATTACACAAAATAAATGCTTTTATATAACTAAAAATACTAAGCAATATACAAGCAAGCACAGCTTAACTTCTGAATGCGTAACAATGATTGCGAAGAAAAAAATTTAACAAAGTTTTTGAAACTCACTCGTGTATTGAAATATAAATAATATTTTACTTTCTCTCTGATTTGAGAGTAAAGAATTCAGGTTAAAAATAGTACATTACGAATGAAAAGGTAGAGAAGAAATTTATCTGCTATGAATTCGATTGTATTTGGTCTCTGAGCTAGGTATTCGAATTTCACATTGTCTTTCGCAAAAAGCACAGAAATTGAATTGTTTGTTTTTTTTCGACAAAATATTTCCCCCTTCTCACTCGCAGTAGCGTAAAATTCAATCTCAAGATCTTAGTTTTTGATTTTTTCTTTCTACTCAAAATTCAGCTATGCTTTGTTTGTACAATCTACAAAATAAAATTCTCGAAAGAAAACAATCTTGCAATATTTTTTATTATTATTAAATATTTTCTCATCCAGAAGCGTATACCTGGATTCCTTTTAAATATATTTATGTACATACATTTGGCAAATATATTTTTTGATTATATTGTATTGTACTATTACTGATTTTGCAGCAAAATATTTCATTTAGTCAAAAGATTTAAGACAAATTATTCTTGTTGCTTAAATATCTATAATGTGTATGTCTAAAATAAATAACGCACTTTTAAAAACTTATTTATTTGTTGTTGATTACCAGTCCAATCTATATTCTATAATTAAAAATTATTGAATAAATATTAGTACAATTTTTATTTTATTTGAATAAAAAATTATTTGATGTTTTAGTTTATAATGCAAGTTATTTCGCGCGTTAAGGAATAATGATTATATTTTTTTTAAATTTGTCTAAAGATATATTTTTAAGAAAATGAAGACTTTTCAGTTACAATGATCGTAAATGTAATAATTTTAAAATAAAACAACGTTTAGGAATGCTTATTCGGTATATATGTATGAGGTATATGGATGTATTAAAAATTTTATTTCGAGACAAAAAATCACAAAAATGCCCAAATTAAAAAAAAATCCGTTTATTTTTTTTTAATGTTCTTTTTTATACTAAATTATTCCTCATTAACGTTGAAACGAAAATTTCCCGTTTTTTTATTTATATCCCAAAATCTGGAATCCAAAGGAATAGAGAAGTATTTACAAAAATACTGAGGTTATATTTTTAATTTATACATACATTCTTTGCCATATAACACTTGTTAGAATAAAGGTATTATTACATGGGGTATGTTATATTGAAAATATTTTTTTACCAGAACTAACGAGTTTCCCGTTTTTGGCGCAGAATCTGAAAAAGGCCTTTAGTAACAAAATAAATCATAAAGTGTATATGAGACATTTTATTTTAAAAATTCTTCTATTGTTGTACATTCGTTTATTATTTGGAAATACTGATTAAAGAAAATAGAAAAAATATTACTTAATTTCAATTTTATTGTAATATTGAAAATTGAATCGAAAATTTTAAATTTAATAATAATAAAACTTTTTTGAAATGATGAAATTTAAATATTCGATTATTTTTATAAAAAGTATTCGTTTAAAGCATGTAGTATATAATTTTGAATTTTTATAGTTTGAATGAATGGTTGGAAACCAATATGAATAAAGGTTTCTTAAAAATACATAGCACGTAAGAAATTTAAAAAATTTAAATACTATTCTGCACACATCTAAATTTATTTTTACTTCGAAGAAAATACATTTAATTTGAGGTATAAATAAATGGTTAGTTAACTTATATAATTGTAACAGAAAGATTTTTGGGGGAGTTATTTTTAAAGAAAACGTACAAGTTCATATATTAAAGAAAGTTTTGCAAATTAACTTCCCCAAATTAAAAATATTTGTTTTTTATAACTTGTTTAAAACATTTATTTAATATGGATAAATATTCCTGTGAAACATGTTTATATATACCAAGAAAAATGTTACGTAAACATATATTTATGGAATTCTTTTAGTATACAATTGTTTACTTTAAATAATATCCACTTACTCAGTAAGTTTCTCAATATTAAGTATTGTTCTGTATGATTTTTACTCTTTAAATGTATTTTTTAAAATATCAGTATTACCTATAAAACATTGTGGGTAATAAAAGAAAACGCATGTAAAAAGGCATCTACGAATTTTGTTAATATTGTATCTAAGAGAAAGAAATATTTCTAAGTCTGCATAAAAAATATTTCGAATAAGTAGTTTAAAATATGAGAAATAATGTATTAAGTTGAGATAATGAAAAATTCAGAAATACTGTATTTTTTACTAACATAGAGATCTTTGTTTAGTAGAACATTAATTCTGAAATTGTTTCATTTTTAAGAATAAGGAATTTAAAATATACAAATTTATAAAAAATTTCAGATTTTAAAAATTAATATTCTGCAAAATCTAGTTAATATTATTATCTTTTTTATTACTACAAAAGTAATTTTTAAGGATATTCGAATACATCTCGTGGATTAAAGGGCAAGAGAGTTGGTTAATTTTTGCTTTGAATGGTTGTTTTAGACAACATGCTTTTCTAATCAGTACTTTTTTTTCTGATTTTTTATTACTCATCGTACAGCAATAATCAAATACTTTTAACATTGGTGAATGAGGCATGTAGATAACATCATCATTTTACCCTAAATCCTTTTTCTTTTTTTAAAAATTTTATATAAATAGCATTTAAGTTATTAAAAAATAAATCTAAGTAACTAAATTTAATTAATATATCTTTAAAAAGTCAAGAAAATTGAACGAGCTTCGGTGACAAACCGTTGACCTTGTCAAGGGTGTTTATTTGATCCCACCGACTTACCGGTCCACAGCTATGCTGTGCATGCCCTAGACGACTAAGACGAAAGGAATCCTTATTCGAGCCAGTCGTTACGGGCTTTTATTCCTGCTCTTTGTTGTTTGCAAGTTGCAGAAGGAGTTTCCGCTGCATACCCCCTTCCTAGAGAAGAAAGTTGTTTTTTTCTGTATAACTTTGAACGATATTGAGAGATGGATGTCTTTCCAGCCAATTACTGCGATTGTTTTACATCTGCTATAGAATTGAGTATCGTAGGAATGTTTTCCCGGTGATGTTGGGGCCAATCTCTTTTTGAGATGTTGGGCCTAGTTGAAGCGTATAACGTTGTCATTTCGAATCCCTAGTCATGGTTTATTGATTTATATAGAATGAATGCATAACCAATCTAATATCATCAGGCTGTGCTGCCATCTAGTGTTCAATTCCTGGGTCACTACTTTCTGCAGTAAGCTGTTGGTGACGGAGGTTAGGAAGAACCTATGGTATAAAATATTACTTTATTATTTAAATAATTAAATTATAAAATATTAATTAAATACAAAAATTAAATTTAGAAAACT
Source organism: Trichonephila clavata (assembly GCA_019973975.1). Classification (NCBI taxonomy): domain Eukaryota; kingdom Metazoa; phylum Arthropoda; class Arachnida; order Araneae; family Nephilidae; genus Trichonephila; species Trichonephila clavata. Next base: position 160,768 of record BMAO01025326.1, read on the forward strand.
TTGAAAATTATAAATTATCTATAAATTTGTAAGTTAGATAGCATGAGAGTTATTTCTAAGATATTATATATTCTTCAGACAGATTTTTTTTTCTTTTATACAATGAACTGGATTTATGTCGTATTCATGTATGCAAGATTTTTGAGTAAACACAAAAACTCTCGTGGAAAGGATACCGTAATTAAATCGTTCATGAAGGAGTAATATGGTAACCATTTTTACAATTTACATCTTTTATTAACTAAAAAAATTAATATTTTCGTAGTATTTGTTACATAAGAAGAATAAAAGTAGTTTGCTATTGAACGCTATCTTAGAATGTTCATATTGAAATACAGTTATGGGAATTCAGATGGTTTTTTAAGTCTCTAAAGTACTTAAAATTCGGTTTTTTTTTTGTTGGTAAATAAAAATGTATTTTCTTTCGAAAGGAAAAAGGCTATTCCTTCTCTGAAAAATTTTGTATTCTATTTGTGATACAAAAATATTTTATATAGTATATTTTGTATATTTTTACAATTCAAGAATTCTCTTGAGAAATAAAAACAATCGTTTTGCCCTTCGTATGTGAGAAAAAAGCTATTCGTTGAAATTTTCTACGATTCCCCTCCTCTCCACTATATTAACCAATATTTGATACAATTGGCATGAATCAACATTTCAGAAAATAAATATTTTCGTGAAGTGTTACATTATTTTAAAAATGCAATATTTAGTAAATATGATATCATTCAAAAAGATAATAATTCTTTAAAATATTACCATACATTTATAATTAATTTAATAATGCAAATAAATGGAATGTAATAACTTCAAAACTTTAAGTTCCGTTTTCCTTGTTTTAATATACGTCTCTCCACAATTTACGTTCTACATTTAAACATAATATCAATTTTTTCGAAAGTATCTTTTCTATGTACATGTAAAGATTTTTGACATATATTTCTGACATGGAATTAGGTAATTTCAGATAACCCTAAAAAATATTCAAACAAATTTATAGGATTTTTTTGGACCCTTAAACTCCCTCTCTTCTTCCATAAAACTAATTGAGCTCATATTTTCCTTAACTCAAAGTTATTTTATTTCTTCCTTATCAGGGATGCATTTAGGGTCCAAAATTATTTTGACGACGTTTTGATGTTAATGTGTTTCTCCTTTCATTGGAAACAAGGGCCGTTTTAATCATAATATTTACACGTGTTAAATTCAAGCAAATGTAAATACATGTTTTCCTTTTTCATTTTCGAAAAAGCTTACATTACATTAGAAGGGTGAAGAACTTATTTCAATTTTCAGAAAGAATAATGCTAACCGACTTAACAAATTTTGGAAACATATAACTTGTTCACATACTGGAACAAAAGTCATTTCTTTTTTCTATTAAATATTTTAAACACAATAATAATAATAAGTACTCTACAATACTTCTTAAAAAATTTTGTTAAAGAATACATAATTTTTTGTTTCATGACATTTATTTAAATACTTTATTTATTTCTTTAATATTCTTTGTATTTTGTAATTTTTCTTTAATCTTATTGTAATTTTTCTCTGACACAATGCGCTTAAGGCTAATACAAAAATCTATCACATTAAAAGAATTAACTTTTTCTATTCCTGTTTATAGAGTCAAAAAACATAATTATGTCTGAAGAGAAAACATTTTTTTTCTCCTACTATTAAAATAATTATTCATGTTTTATTTTATCTCAGCTAATATCGTATTTGTTCTTTAGTAATGAAAAGTAACTGTGAACTAAAGTACATTAGTAAAAAATAAATTTTCTGTTTTCAGTTTCAAACATTTTTACTGAAGAAAAACAAGTAAAACTTTACAGCAATGCTATTTTACAGTAAAAGAATAATATCATGATGTAAAATTATATCATGTGATATGATTTTATTCATAAATTACTTACAATTAACATAAAATCCGATTACTTCACTTAGAAAAGTTATATTTTATTAATTAATAAAGTGAATGCTGGATTTGTATAAACAGAAAGCTCATGATAGTAAACGATTGAAGAAAACATTTTTCATAAAGTTTGATTTACACTATATTAAGTAACTTATTAATAACATGACGATACTACTTTTTACCCTGTAAGGATCGGCTAGTTTTCCTTTTAAGCTTAACTCCACTTAAGATTCACATAAAATCATTACTTTAACAAAATACTCCGAAATTTATAATTTATAATCATTCTAAATTCAAATCCTAACGGTGCGATCACGGACCTCAAAACGGAGAAAACGCAATCGCACATATGATACCATTGGCCATGAAGTGATCCCATATCTGTGATCATAGTTCTGAACGGGTCAAAGAATACAATGCAATAATTATTATTTAATACAAAAAATAAATACATTTTGCTTCGAAGCATTCTTAGAAGGTTTTAAGAACATAAGGGGACATTTATTGTCATTAATCATTCAAATTTGCCTTATAGAAACACAAATTATTTCTATACTTGATCAAAATTAAACTTTCAAGAACTCAGGGAAACTTAAATTCACAAGAACTTTTTCAATGATAAAGTAAATAATATTAATTTTTTATTTTAATTTCATCACTTAGGGATATAACATTTAAATTTTAAAGCATGTTTTTGTTATCCCATCAACAAATGATTGATGAAGGTTATAAAATTCACATTTTATCATCTAATGGAGAATAACTTGATTCCTAAGGGCTTTGATATCTAAATAAACTTTTTATCAGCATAATGTGAATTTCTAAATCACTAAAGATTTTAAAATGCATTCAGCAACATAAAAAAAATTCAAAACGTATTGAATAATACAATAATAAAGCTCATCCTTCAATATCACCATAATTCCCATTTGCATAATAAATTTAAAACTTGTTTGTAAGAAAGAATAATATATTCTGATAGAAAATTTTGAAATATATTATAAAGCATAAGTTTATTTATTTAGTATATAATTAAATTCTAAAAAACAACATTAATGTTTAATTTTTTTTCTTCTGATAAAAATATTTTAGACTAGCGAAAAGAAAGTTTAAAATTTTAGAAAAACAAATTTTAAAGAATAATATACCAATATTTTTGGTCGATTCACCAAAACTTATTAAGGAGCTAGTAATGTTAATGTTTCGAGTTAAATGAACCTTTTTTTTATGTTTTAGTTTCCGTGTAAGTGTATTTTTAAGGAAATTCAGTAGGAAAATATGAAACATTAAACTAAGGAAATTTATTTTAAAAAGATTATATAGATACTCAGCCGAAACAATATATGTTTTTCTAATTGTTATAGTTACTTTTTAAATGGTACATTTTATTTTCGTTAATTAATTCTCAACTTTTACTTTTGAATTTTCTCTTTGTTAAGATAACTTTATAACAATTAATGGAATCGAAAAGTTAATATCCTCAGAGTAAATGTAAGCTTTCGGGCACTAATTTTAAAAAGGGTTAAATTAATTTGAAATATTTTAACAGTGTTGAATAAAATAACATATTTTAACCTTTTTCTTATAAAAAAATGCTTAATTTTTGGAAACGTGAGATTTGTAGCATTGATAAGATACTAGTGTTTTCACTTTAAATTCATTTAATAATTTGTAAATAATATTCAGATGTCTTCAAGGCTTAAACATGAATTTATTCTTTTTAATTTTATACTAATTTTCTTTTTTGTAGAAAATATTTTTTTCGTCAGTTTTTATTAGTATTACATTAACTTTAAAACTATATTTTAATGCATATAAAAATATGTTTCTCCGAAAATCTAACTGTAATAAATTTAATTTACTCTGACAAACTTTTTTCCCCTAATTAAAACGCAATGTTAAAGCTAAATCGTTGGTATCATTTTTCCTTACTAAGTAAAATAACGTTATGTCTTCTGAAATAAATTAGCTTCTCAAAATTGAAAAGTTCTCATTAACTTACTTTAATTTCATGTTTCCCTACATGCTGTTTTTTCTATTTAGAAGGGGAAATGTATTTATATAATTATACAGCCATGCATTTCGATTGCTTAAGAGATCAAATTAGTTATTTTAGAAAATATGCATCGAATCTGGAAAATGATGAGAGGAAATTTGATAAGATATTACGTAGTTCATATCCAATTAAGTGATTTTCGTTAGTATTTAGAACGAAGTAATTAAAGTACTGAATATCAGAAAGTTAAACGACGATAAATATAAAATTATACTAAAAATTATCTGAAATATGACCTTTGATTTTCTACGCTGTTTCAATATAATATATAGGAAATTATTCCCAAATTTTAATCAAAAATGTCTCAAAACCCAGACAATGTTAACAGCAAGCAAACAATGCAAATATAATTAAACTGTCGACATTCCTTATTAAAACTTCTTAAATGGTGTGAAAAGTAATCTAAGTAAAATTAAAGTTAAGTTTTTATATTATTAAACAAGTTTAAATAGCAATAACTATATTACGAGTGGTGATCAGAAGAAAAAAAAGATTACAAGTCGAATATAGAAATATTTATTAACAATAGACAGAAAATACAAAAGGAGAGGCATAAATGCGTATCCCATTTCGACATAATCACCAAGTCTATTTAGGTATTTCTCAGAATGCCGAACCAACTTGCTTAACCCGTCTTGGAAGAAATCAGATCCCCGTTCATTGAGCCAGGTCTCGGCGGGTGTTTTTACAGCACTGTCTTGGAATATCTCAGCACTTCAGAAACGATATGCTGCACGCTACCATGGCTCAGTAACAACTTTGATGAGATTTCACTCAGAGTTACCCGTCGATCATTTTGAATCATTTCTTCAATGTTGATTTCTGTCGTTGAAGAACTTAGCCAGCCGCTCCCTGCCATTTTGCAGTTTTCGACTTCCTGTCTGCTTGATTGAAAAGAGTGACACCATTTCGCTACATGTTGTCTGCTCATTGTTTCTTCACCGTAAACGTCCACAATTTGACTATGAATATCAGATTCTGACTATTATTTTCCCATGAAAACCGAATCACGGTTCGCACTCCCAAACGAGACTAATTTTCTAAGCTCTTACCATTTTAATCATTCTGAGCCATCTGGGAACTTTCACCGCCTACCCGCAAACCAGCTGTATAGCAAGTAGTGTCATTTGTCTTCACTCTGGAGAAACAAAATTTCTCCACAATAAGTAGTTTTCAAATGCTGCGGTTTGTGACCTTTTTTCTCATCATCCCTCGTAATCATCATCTCTCTCATCATCCCTCTTCTGAGGGCCACTTTAAACTTTATAAAAATACCGTAAAAATAATACTATTTAAACTACTTATTATAATATCTACTACAAATATTGGTGCCCCAAAACTATTTTTATTCTTCCAGCTGTCTATTTTTCATAACAAAAACTAATTATGAAAAATAGGCTACGCAATTTTTAACAACATTCAGATGACGAAGTTGAAACTTGAGAAGGCATTTTACTCCAAAACTCACGCCACATCAACCTGATGATTGAACCCGACTTACTAACTCTAATAATACTTAGATCCTTCTAGAGGAATGCAGACTCATATCTCTTGATATCAACTTACAGGATTCTATTAAAATATGTAAAGCATAGACTAATAATAATTCAAAGCTCTATCGTATAGACACGTTGGTAGATTATACTTAAAGAGTAGGCTAATACGTGTGCCAGAAAAAATTACTAATATTTTTAATTATTGAAAAATAAAATTATTATTAATTTAAGATCTTTATTTATTAAGTTTAAATGTGTGTGTGTGTGAAATAATAAGGTGAAATAAAAAGTTCTAAGGCAAGATCCAATAACTGAAATAAATCACAAGTATTGAGCATCATTGAATTTTTTAAGAGTTTTATTTATAAAATATGATTATATATATATATATATATATATAAACTACATTCATAATTATATATCTTGAAATGCTTTATCAAAAAGTTGAAATCAAATAAAAAAACGCAAGTAACAATTGTTAATAACTAGTCTTCTATATATATAAAGGAGAAAAGCGACTGACTGACTGACTGACTGACTGACTGACTGACTGATTGACTGACTGACTGACTAATCACGATATCTCCGGAACTATTCAACCTACAGACTTGAAATTTGGTAGACATGTTCCTTTCATAGAATAGACATCAGCTAAGAACGGATTTTCCGAAATTCGAAACTCAAGGGGCGTTAAGGGGGTTAAGGGGCGTTGTAAATAATTGCTTCCATGTTTAAACTACTTGATGTACAATCTTGAAATTGGGTAAGCAGATTCCTTTCAGAGAGTAGAGATCCGCTACAAAATGAGTTTGGTGAAAATCGACCCCCAAGTGGCGTTGCAGGGGCTTAGGGGGCGTTATAGATAATTATTTCCATTTTTAAACTATTTGACGCACTGTCTTTAAATTTGATAAATATATTCCTTTCGTAGAATAATGATCAGTTACAAAACGGGTTTTGTGAAAACAGACTTCAAAGTGGCGTTGTGGGGAATTAAGGGGCGTAATAGATAAATATATCCGTTTTTAAACTACTTCACCTACCTGCTTGAAAATTGGTAGGTAAGTTTCTTTCCTGGAGTAAATATCCGCTACAAAATGGGTTTTGGGAAAATTGACCCACAAGGGGTGTTGCGGGGTGGGGTTTTAAGGGGAGTTATAAATTCCGATTTTTAAGTTATTAGACGTACAGTCTTGAAACTTAGTAAGCAGATTCCTATTCATAGGATAGAGATACGCTACAAAATGGGTTTCGTGGAAATTGCCCCCAAGTGGCGTTGCGGGACTTAAGGGGCGTTATAGATAATTATTTCCATTTTTAAACTATTAGACGCAGTCTTTATATTTGATAAATTGATTTCTTTCATAGAGTAGAGATCCGCTATAAGAAAGTTCTGTGAAAACAGTCCTCTAAGTGGCGTTGCAGGGGTTAAGTGGCGTAATAAATAAATATTTTCGTTTTTAAACTACATGAACTACCTGCTTGAAAATTGGTAGGAATGTTTCTTTCATGGAGTAAATATCCGCTACAAAACAGGTTTGGGGAAAATTGACCCACAAGGGGTGTTGCGGGGTGGGGTTTTAAGGGGCGTTATAAATTCCGATTTTTAAGTTATTAGACGTACAGTCTTGAAACTTAGTAAGCAGATTCCTATTCATAGGGTAGAGATACGCTACAAAATGGGTTTCGTGGAAATTGCCTCCAAGTGGCGTTGCGGGACTTAAGGGGCGTTACAGATAATTATTTCCATTTTTAAACTATTAGACGCACAGTCAATATATTTGATAAATAGATTTATTTAATAGAGTCAGCTATAAGAAGGTTTTGTGAAAACAGACTTCTAAGTGGCGTTGCGGGGTATAAGTGGCGTAATAGATAAATATTTTCGTTTTTAAACTACTTGACCTAGCTGCTTGAAAATTGGTAGAAATGTTTCTTTCATGGAGTAAATATCCGCTATAAAACGGGTTTGGAGAAAATTGAACCCCAAGGGGTGTTGCAGGGGGTTAAGGGCAGATATAAATAATTATTTCTATTTTTAAACCATTAGACTCACAGTCTTGAAATTTGGTAAGCAGATTCCTCTCATAGGATAGAAATACACTACAAAATGTGTTTTGTGAAAATTGACCCCTAGGTGGCGTTGCGGGGGTTCAAGTGGCGTTATTGATAATTTTTTTGCATTTTTAATTAATCGGACGCACAGTCTTCAAATTTTGCTATGCAGATTCCTTTCATAGAGTGCAATACCCCTACAAAATGGGTTTTGTGAAAACAGACCCAGAAGTGGCGTTGCGGAGGCTCAAGTGGCGTTATAGACAATTATCCCCATTTTTAAACTGTTAGACGTACAGTCTTGAAATTCGATAAGAAGATTCCTTTCGTAAAGTAGAGAACCGCTACAAAATGGGTTTTCCGAATATCAACTACCAATTTTAATTTCGGGAGTTTAAGAGGCGTAATCGATAAATATTTCCATTTTTAAACTATTTGATCATCCTGCTTGAAAATTGGTAGGCATGTTCCTTTCATGGAATAGAGTTCCTCTAACAAAGAGTAAAACGAAAATTGACACCTAAGGATGTTTGCGAGGGGTCAAGAGGAGTTACAGAAAAAAAATTAATGTTTTTAATTGTTAGACCTAAATACTTGAAATTTGTTAAGCATGTTTCTTTTGTTGAATAGAGATCCACTAAGAATGTATTTTAAGCAAATCAAGTTCTTAGGCGGGGGTGCAGGGGATTACTGGGACGTATTGACAAAAAAAATTACTTTTTTCGAGCTACAAGGACTATAATAATGAAATTTGGTTTGCCTTTTTCTTTTGTTGAATTGAAATCCTCTAAGAGCGGTTGTTTTGGAAAACGGCTCTCAACGGGATTACGGGGATATTGATAGTAAAACTTCTTTTTTTCTGTTAGATTTAGACTTGAAATTCGACTTGCATGTTCAATTTACGGAGTAGAGATCCATCGAAAATTGGTTTTACGGGAATCCACTTCGTTTTTGTGTTACGAAAGAGCCAATATCATTCTATACTTCAATTTTAGAGATTTTTAGAAAATACAAATTAGATGAGTTCTGCCCTTTTTTTTGCGACAGTTAAAGGTATAAGTATATTTTTCAATACAATCGAATTCTTAATGCTAGGACTTAGATATCAATATTTTATACATATGTATAAGCAGTAAAAATTTATAAAAAATCATGAAATACCCAGCGAAGCGGGCGGGTAACAGCTAGTTAATATATAATTGAGAAAATACTTTGGAAACTAACACCCAATAAAAAGAAAATAAAAACTAATTTGTGTTGGCTCTTGGAGTTATGAAATGATATGAAGCCCTACAAAGAATAAATTTTAGAAAAAAACAAGCTTATATATGAGGAAAGTAGATTCCATTCTGTGTTATGTTTTCCCCATTTATTATTTTCTGTATTTCTTCGAACAGACGCCTCTTAGAAAAATAGGATCTCGAAGAAAGTATTACAAGCATTTGTTATTTTCATATTTATTTGCTTCCCCGTATATCTCAATTAATTACATTGCCTCAAAGAAAAGTGTGGGTGTGCCACCTTTATTAGCCATATAACGTGAAAAGGTAAAATTGTATTAAAAAATTTGATACCTTCTTAATATTTAATGCTTGCAAAACGTAAAATCTTTTTAGAAGTTTCTTCAGCTGCATATTTTCAGAAATACAATTATGAGAATTTCAGACAGTTCTGTTGAGCCCCTTATGGATTTAAATCTCAGATTCCTTCATGGAAATAAAATATTTTTTAACAAAAAAAAAAAGAGAAAAAAATCACATTTTTTTTTCTTGGTTTCAAAGCATACCAAAGAAAGAGAAAACTAATTTTAAGAAGAGCTTTGAATTTTTCTTTGATAAATATAAAAAACGCGTGTGTACTCAGAATACTTTTCATACCTTTTGCTTTTGTAAAAAAGTTTTGGAACTAAGAAATAGGAAGCTGGTTTGAAGTAGCTGTCAGAAGTAATCTAATGTATAATTGTAATAAACAACTGATTTTAAAAAACTGAAATTGTCAACATGATTTCAGGGCACCATTTAAATATTTTCACTCGTAGAGTCATAAAATCGGAAAGCTAGAAGAAAAAGGGTGCAAAAATGGCAGATGTTAACTATAAATTTAATATTGCTACAATATTATTTACAGCTTATTCCCCGCATTTCAAGCTTTCAACATGCAGCAAGAACGATAGGGGTTGGATATCGTCTTCGCATCACGATGCTCCAAGAGCGATGTATAGCTATTTCAGTAAGAAGAGAAAGACACAGCACAGTTCATCAAATTAAAACAATTTTCAATTACCTTGATAACTTAAATATGCTGGAAAGCTGGAGCAATATATTTTCAAACATGTAGAATATGTACTTAATGATCTTTTGTGCAAGTTCCAATCTTAGGATGCATTTTGCAATGGTGC
>BMAO01025327.1:0-22103 GCA_019973975.1 Trichonephila clavata
GCTTCCAAAAGAAGGTGGATTGTTTTTGTTCTCGGCTGTGACTAGAATTAGATTATTTCATGTGAGGAACTAGTTTGCTTTCGGAAGTGCCAATGCGCTTTAAGTAGGTTGAATGGATTTCCATAACTAAAAGTATCGTTTGATAAATTATAACGTTTTGAACGTATTATTTCTTCTTATCAAATGATATTTATATAATTGATATTTCTATTACAGTTTTCTTGTTTTTATATTTCTTTTTTCTATTGTAATAAATTTCAAATCCATATTTATTTGAGCAATGATCTTTTCTAGGTGATTTTTTTAAAAAAAAAGTGTTTACTACTAGAGATTTCAAGCAATTATTGAAATACATATACATTTCAAGAAAATGATTTAACACAATAATAATATGTAACGGCATTACGTAGTTGTCTCGACGTACAATATATCTCATATCTATACTGAATACATTTAATGAAATGAAATGGTTTGCTTACAACATCACCATGAAATGCTCTTTTACGACATTGTTTATGATAAACATTCAAAGTTTTGTGTATCATCAGTAATCATAAGCTGGTTACAACTATAGCGTGATTAATATACGTCAGAATGGGAAACTTTACAGATGCGAAAAGGTGCACATGTATCCATTGCTGGATGTATCTATTCTTTAACCCGTTAGCAGTTGCACACTCAACAGTAACGTTAGTACTCGCGAGGGGGGAAAGCCACTCCAATCCTTTATTTATAATTATTTTTAGTGTGCGCGATAAATATCGTAATTCCAGCGATTCATTTAAATATGAGAAAGTATACTTACCTACTTTTTAAGGACTTTTCAGTTTTTATTTGATAATTTGAGAAAAAATATCAATCACAAACTGAACCAAGAAAATTGAAATGTGCGTGACTTTAATAAAGGACACAAATCACAGACACTAACATTACAGGAATAATATTTTTAGGCCAAACTGTTATATTTTGCTCAAATAATTGTAACTGCATTGTCCTTAAATGATCGACAAATAGCATGTTGAACTTTTTCTTGTTTGTGCCTTTTTGACATGGATCTGTGACATGTGTCTTGTGGTTCACTTGTGGCTCCATATACTTTTTAATGGATTTCTTAAGGAAGCATTTGAAAATATTCTTTTAGACCCGAACGTTCCCTTTCAATCTTAATTAATTTAATTTCGCTATCATGATTAATCTCGATTAGCATCACTTTCTTAATAACAGACTAATTATCAAATCAATAAAGCGTTTATAATTCTAACTAATTGTGTAACATCATAACACACACACATCATCTTCTTACTTTTATGAGAGGAAATTTTAATCGATTTCAAATATTAGTTTTTCTCTCTTGTTATAGAAAGGAGTAACTGTCAACTCTCTGGATCTCAATGGAATAATAGACCAAATGACCAATACTCATTTTACGTTGAAGATCGATACAATAAATAAACACCGCATGTTGTGAAATTCATACTTTAAAATAGGGAACTACTATAACGGTTCAAACGAGGTAACATATCAGAAACAGATTAAATTCATAGTAATCCCTTTCTCGACGTTTATATCTCCCAAAGAACAATACATTCGTTTGAGTAAATTTTCATAGATCACAGATGAAAAATCACAAATATCTATTCGAAAATAGATATCTATTCGAAAATAGATATCTATTCTAAAATAGCAAAATACAATTCGTTCTTAGTTGAGGCATATATCTGTTAAAAAATTAAAAAGAATAAAAAAAGTCCTGAAGATTGTAAATAAAAATAAGTTCGAAAGACTGATAGTATGTGGAAATAGAAATATTATTCTAATTTCTTCTCAAAATTACATTAAGGGGAAAATACCTTTGACTTATTTAAAAGAAAAAAATTCCACTAGAACTTCATGTGAAAAAGAAAAAAATACGATAGAAGCATAGATTACTTTCAACAAATATTTTTTTTTTAAATATATAAAAGAAAGAGTTGATGTAAAAAAATATTTCAAGTTGTTTGCAAGAGAGAGAGAGAGAGATAGAGAGAGTGACCCTTTTTTTTCAACCTAACATAATTTAAAAGATGCCTTAAACAGAAAAATTTCCCTGTAAGGCAGCTTCTTTTTTTAATTCTCCATCTCTTGCTTTTAAATTAATTTAAGATTGCCTTACGAGCGGAGTCTATAAAGTAAACACTTGTGTTTTTTCTTCTTTTGTTGCCAACACAATAACATAAAATGCTGCAAGGATGTGAAAAATCTTGTTATTTTTTTATTCCTTCTTTGGGATAAAAGTTTGTATTTTTTACAGAGTGGAAATAGTTTGAAGGCACTGAATTGAGTTGAAAAATACAATTGACATTATTGATGGTTTGATAAAAGTGCTAGTCTTTCTCGTCTGATACATCAAATAAAGGGGCTCATTTTTTTTAGAGTTTTCTAGATTCGATGTACTTTTACTCGCTCTCCATAAGTTAAATTCGAATTGAAACTAAATAGTGACTTAAATTTAAAGAAATAATTTCAGTTTATTGGAACCATATCAACTCCTACCATACTTATAATGCTTTAAAATAGGTACGAATAAATAATCCAAAGAAACGTAACACAAGTTTAAATACATTAATAAAACTAAAATACACAACCTAGAAAAACAATTTAGCAAAAATCTAAATTTATTAGTGAACAAAACAAAATTTTAATTTTATACCATACATTAAGTTTTAATTAAAATAGTGTAATTAAATGAGATTTAGAATAATTAAGATGAATAATATTTCGATATTATCCAAAAAGTTATCTGAAACGAATAAAATTTATATAAAAAAAATTGTACATCAGGCATAGAGGTTATTGACGTTGATTTCTGTGCCGTTGGGCCTAGGTCCAAATCCTGAAGAAGGCATGGATGTTTTTAAATGTATAGCCCTTCTGCAGCATGGAAGCACTTTAAATATTCGTTGAGCCACAAGTTCTCTCGTGAGGTTGGTAGAAAGGGGAAGAGAGAGGCAAGAAGCCCTTGACCCAATATATTTCCCTTCAAAACTGGGGTGGAAGCGAGCCAAAATGCACTGTCACCTTTTTGATGCTCAAAACTACGGCTAACGACAGGCGTAACTCTAGACCTTTACTGCGATGAACTTCGTTGGCCACGATCGGATACCGTCAGACAGATGGCATTCGCAACATGAACAACACAGCAGGAAAAAAAGAATATCGGCAAGATAAGCGAACTTACCCCTTAAGGGGATTCACCCATGTGATGGGTTCAAAAATCAAAAATATTTTTTCATAAATTGCTTCCTTAACATGTCTAGAATAAGGTGGTAAAGTGATTTTTTTAAATTCGAAGTCGTTATAAAGAAGCAAGTGTTAGAAAAGCAGCTATTCGGAGCGCTGTGTTAACTACCGAAGGCTGGTCCTATTGTGTTAAGTCGGCTTGATACCATTGACCCTTCTATGCAAATATACGTTCATTAAAGTTTGTAGAGGTTCTCAAAAGGAAATATCTACATTTATTGAATGTTTCGTCAACTTGTGTTCCAGTGTTCATGCCACCAGGCATCGCTGATTGAGGGTAAGTTAAGTTTTTCATTGTTTTAATCTGTCTTGAAACTTTAAACGCGCTTTTCTCAAAACTGTATTTTCAAACTTTCCTCCATCATATCTCAAGAACGGTTCGACCGAATTAATTCAAATTTATAACGTAGACTCAACACATATATACGCAACAATGAATTACGATCATTTCAAAATTCAAAATGTTTCTATTTTTTATAACAAAAACATTAAAAAAAACATGAAATTCGAAACGTTTTCTTCAAAGGTCTACCAAAAATCCAATTATTGATATTTTCAATTGAGTTCCATTCTGTTCATTTAAGCTTATAAATTAAAACGCCGTTATTTTTTTTTTAGTTCAAATAAGCCAATCAGCCGAAATGGTGGAGGAAGTGAGCGTCCATTTTTTCGAGGCGGGTGTGTTCAGAGCGCTATAATTCACGTTTTATTGATATTTTTGGCTAAAAATTTATACATACTCATGAAATACATATAAATAAATGATAATAAAACTTAAAACTGATGGTCAAAAAATTTCTCTAGAAATGCTTAAAAATAGGCCGTCACATGGTTTAACTTCCTTCAGAAGATATATATTTCTTTTACTATCATTATACAGGCATTCGTCTTAATTAGCTCTTTATTATTATGATTTATTGTAATTTTTAGTGCAATATTTTTGTTAGTTATTTTAGCGAAAACTAAAAAATATGCATAAATAAAATGCTCAACTTCTTTCAATTTAATCCGTTAGAGCTAATTAAAAAAATTGGCACTTTATAACTTTTGAGCTTTTAAAATCGGAACTTTAAAAATTGGTACCTTCAGTACACGGGTGTCTAAGACATTCTCATATTACAAATGACAGTATGGATCTTTTAACGCAGTTTTAACTCTTTAAAAATGCTAAAAACCCAGAGAACACTTGTATTTTGCAGAACAAATATAAGACTTTTAAATTTTACTTACATATTTTACACATAAAAACACGTTTCACACGTAAAGTTAATTTGATGATATTTAAAGTAACATTTTTTTCTTTTCAGTCACAAATATGCATAACATGTTTGTGCCTTTTGAGTGAGGTTTTGATTCAATATTTTTTAAGGCGATATGTTACCATCTTCACAATTTTTTTAATTTTTAATATTTGATATTTGGTTTTAATACTATTTCATAAAGGTTAATATTAAATAATAATTCCATACAAATTTTTTTTAATTTGTTGAAAATGTTTGTAAAATTTAAATTTTTTTAGCTTTTTTAAGCATTATTTAAATTCTTAAAGCTTTTTTAAAAATGTTTCTTTTTATTCAAAAAATTTTTTCCAAGTACTTTATACTATACTACATAAAACTGTGCATTGGTTTTTTCTGCTGCTGCTCTTTAATTTTTTATTAATTTGTTTGTAGTTAAACTCCTAAAAATTCTCAAAAAAACATTAATTTTGATTTTGAAATTTTTTAGAAAAAGTACTAAACATGTTAGAGCTAATTCCATGCATAGTTTTACAAAACATACATTTCAGAACATGTATAAAAAATTTCAAACCCGTACTTCAATTATCAAAAAAGCCTTAGGGTTTTGAATAACAGTATATGTACAAAAATTCAACAAGGAAAAATATGAGTTTGAAGTTTCCATTCCATGAATAGAATGATATAATATTTATAGAATAGTCTGAAATTTTTATGAAATGTTAACTAGCTTATTTAAAACTGCTTACCATAAAAATTGCACAAATGTAGAACAATTAAACAGTATACTGCTATAATGAATATATAGAAGAAAACGAGTGAAAGATCAATATTTCATAAAACTTTATCATACTAATTATAAAAAAAAATACACAAACTTCAGAACTAATTCCATGCTCAGAGCTAATGCACAACATGTACAAAAGATGTTTATGCCTTTATTTTTTATTTCCATGATTTTAAAGCCTTCGCGTGTTAAATATTGTACACGAATAAAAGCAAAATCGAATAACAATTTATAGGTAAATTACATCAAAATCTAAGGTCTGTGTATGTGCATTTGTTTAAATAGATATCTTAAAATATTTTAATTATAAAAGTGTTGAATCTCGCACACATGGGATATATATATAGCACCAAAAACAAATATATAAAAATGGGAGAGTTTTCTATTCTTGCGAATAAGATTTTTAATTATCTGAGTTATCAAAATGAGATTTAGTATTTGTGCTTTGGGAGAATCCGTTTAGAAGTTTTAATTCCATTCATAATAATATCAAAAGCACGCACAACTTTTAAATCTTGACCAAATCCATTTGATCTTCAGTAAATAATTCACAAACTTGAATTTTTGCATGAATTGCGCAATTCTTTCTTAAAATGATTTATTACTGCATATATAATGTCAATCTCATTGACGCGCATTAGAAAAATAATTAATTCATTTTTTATCAGGCTCTTTTCTAGCAGATAATCTGAAATGTAGGCACGGTAGTTGCTGTTCAGCATCTAACATTGCTCCATTACTTAATGAAAAATGCAGGTAAAGCTTTGAAATTTTGCAGGCATATTTATAAAGGTTCGGGGTATCAAAAATAAGCCAATAAATTTTTTTTCAACAGTTTAATAATTTTTAGGGTACCATATCGCCTTCAAGCACTGTATCTTGAGGTAGGAAATGCTTTATTTTCTGAAAAGGAGCTATTACACCCTAGGTCATTTTCAGTCTCTTGATCGTCATCTTAAGAATCTTACGAAAACTCCAGCAGATTATTTGCTGGGACTTCTTCATCTGACACATTATCTGTTAGTACATTACTGATTTCAGTTGGTAGGTTCCGTAATAAATCCAAAGCCTCTTGAAGACTGAGTTTCCTTTTTCCATCCATTCTAAGAAAAGGAAAGACAATCGTAGCACCTTGAAAACCTGTTATTCTTAAATCTATGTTACACACAAAGAAATTAAAATGATAATTTTTGAATGAGAATAGATATTGTAATTAATTACGAGGCAAAAAAAAAAAGCTCAAATTCAAATTTCAAAATGTTTTTGAAAACTAAACAAAAAACAATAAAAGAGCAAAATAAATAAATTAAACTGAAAAAAAACATTCCACAAAAAAAAAATTATGTGACACTTTAGAAATGAAAATACAACACAACGAAAAAAAATATATAAACTACATGGATGAAAAGTAAACACGAAGTACCTTTTTTAACATCCAGCTCACTGGCGGTACTTATATGCACCACAAAGTTATTCAACTGCAAAATTAATTATACACACTATTCACTTAAACATTAAAATCAATTTCAAAGGTCTTAACTAACATGTAAAAAAACAAACTTATCTTTTCTTTATTTGCCTCATAACTTCATCCTAATATTTATATATATTGCTTTTAATGATTGTTGTTAAAAACGTAAACATAATTTCTGTTGTTTGAAACATAATCTGAAAAATTGTTTCCCTTCATTGAAAACATTTTGTTCCCCTCCTAATATTATAATAAAAGCATAACATAAAATAGGATAATTTAAAGTTGAGTACATTATTTAGAACTACCGCCTTCACACAAAACTCAATTATTCAAAATTATCTGTCTAAAGTAAACATTAAACTTATTATCGATTCCATTACTATGGTTTGTGTTTACTATAATTTCTATAACGAAAATTTTATTTTCATGATTTTATACTTCATTTCAGATATAATGAAAATTTCGAGAGCTATAAAGTTTTAAACTATTTATATAATAACTAGCAGTTATTCCCCCCGCTTTATAGAGCATTTCTTGATGTCTTAGAAATGTATAATGTTCATATGAATTCAACATATTCAAGTTTACCGTCTGCAAGTCTAATATTTCAAGAACGGTAATTTGGAAATAGATTTCTGCTAAACTCTTCTTCTATATTGAAGAAAATGAGTTTACTTTACAAATTTCAAGTATATATATATATATATATATGTCTTCAAGTTCTAATAATCAAAATCTGGAATTTTTGTCTGTTGGATTCGATTTCCGCAAAACCTATTATTAGTGGATCTCTACTCAACAAAAGAAACTTGCTCACCAAATTTCAGGTTTATGGTTCACAATCTGGAATTATTTTCTGTAACACTTCTTTGATCCCCCCTTGGGGGTCTATGTTCTTAGTGGATCTCTACTCCATGAAAAGAACATGCCTTTCAAATTTCAAATCTGTCGGTCTAATAGTTCAAAAATGGGAATATTTATCTATAACGTCCCTTAAGAACCCTCAGTGGTCCGCGGGGACTGATTCTCGCAAAACTTGTACTTAGCGGATGATAAAAATAACATGTCTTCTAAATTTCATATCTGTAGGTCTAATTGTTCTATCGTGAGGAGTGAGTGAGTCGCTTTTCTCCTTTATATATATATATGTAATAGAGGATATGCTTTAAGTACTTAGAAATGTTTATATTAAATATTCATTAAATAAATTGATAAACTATGATAGATTTAATACTATTATACAATTTGTTTTGAAATAAAATTACATATTTCATAATAACTTTTATTATCAACAAATTAAGGGTCTGCCACAGGGTGGCCCAGCAAGTAATAGTCTGGCTAATATCTATTTACACTATTATGAGAATGAAAAAATTGATACAGACTCTTATTAATTTCTTAGATACATCGATGATTTAATTATTTTCAGTATTAAAATTGACTTTACTCCTATTTTTAATTATTATCCACACTACTTGAAATTAATAAAAAACCAATTGCAATATAGAGTCAGCAACTTCCTTGATCTCCAATTAAAAGTTAGAAATAATATGCTAAAAAGTAATATTTTTGATAAAAGAGACTCTTTTGATTTTAATGTTATAAAAAATGCCATATTGGCATAGTACCCTTCACACATTTAAATTTTTAGAAATATTATATAAATTATATAAAAAGAAATAATGATTTGTGGTAACTGAGAAGTATTGAGAATTAATAATTAGAAAAATATTCTTACAAAGTTGACTAAACCTTAACTGTCCGGTGAATTTTATATATAAATATATGTCTTCAAAATTATATAGCTAATTAATTATTATTATTTAATATATAAATTTCTATTTAGTTTATAGTATAGAATTTTCTCAATATATTCTTATAATAAGTTTAGTTAGAAAAAATATACATAGATGGCAACATTTTTATTAGTTTTGCTGTTTTTTTGTGCATTGAGTCAGTACACTCATGGAATCTGTAATACATCGGGTGAGATTATAGTTTCTTTGCTCATTTACATTATTATTAATTTTGGTCAAAGTCATTATTAACCTCTTTTGCAAATATTTTTTGTTTATACATTTTTATGTTTGTCTATATCTCCCGGATTCCTATAGTAATTTAATATTCCAATTTCTATTCTATCGCTGTTATATTCACCCACGTGGGTTTTGGGCCTTTGCCTTGGTTTATCTCCGGTGCTATTACGTTGAAGATTTTGGCTGTAGTGCAAGGTTGAGATCTCACAAAACACTGTTTAACCCTGTTTCACTGTCCTAAACCAGTGACAGCTCTGGAAATCATAATAGTTTTTCCACTCTAGCTAAATTTCTCTTTTTTGGTTTGTCTTGGTTCCATGTTCTTGGTTCTTTCAGTCTGATCTTAAGATGTTTTAGGATTTATTAGTCTTCTTTTTAATTTATTTACTGCTGTATATATATACACAGTCCACTCTCGATAATTCGAAGTTGGAGGGACCAAGGATAAACTTCGAAATATCAAGAGCTCGAATTATCAAGAAGATAGAAAAAATTCCCCCAAAAAACGAAGAAAACTTTTTTCTAACACATTTAAATTTGAAACTATGTAATAAAACAAACAATTGTACACATGTATAAAATTATTTTAAAGTATTTTTAATATGTACGTATTATAAGGAAGTATAAATATTTCACAGGTTAAAAATCCTGTATTAAAAGAATATATTCAATACATTCTTACACAATCCGATGCGTATCTCTTCTTCACAATAGTGAACCACCTTTCTGAAACCATGTGTAGCAAGGTCGCGTATTAAACGAAAGAACTAGACGGTTGACAACAGGTGTGGTTGGTCTATTGTCCACTTGAACAAGGAAAGCAAAAAAACATAATTTGTGCCTGATGAACAGGAAAACACGAAGAAGGGGTAGCGGGCAGATGGTCATTAAAGGGACTACGTTACAGGGGAGATACGCAGAGACAATACAACACAAAACTTGTAAGCTCAGACCTGTACATGATAGTGAGTGTTCAGATTGTCGAGAGTTTTGTAAGATAATTTCGAATTATTACGTGTTGTAGTCTGGCTAGCCACAGATTTTATTTCGAATTATTGAGCGTTCACAAACTTATTGTTTTAGTTCGAAATATGAAGAGTTTTTCTAGGGACTGAGCATATACTTCGAATTATCAAGAGGTTCGTATTATCGAAAGTTTGAATTGTCGAGATCCGACTGTATATATATAATGAATGTGTTTGATTGCTCTGTTTTAAATATATTCAATTATGTATTTTAAATGTATTGAAATTCTTAAGCTCAAAAGTCTCGACATAATGTTTATGTTTAAAAAAGAAACTTACTATGAAACGGTAAGTGCAATTTTCTTTCTCTAAGATTTTTATATCATATCGTCTTTTCTTTTGAAAAAATATCGAGTTCTTTCATTCCATCCATTTTGTATTGGTTTCTTAAAATAGTATGAACCAAATTAGAGCTAATCTACTCACACTTGAAAACATCCTGTAATACAACGTTTAAATTATTTTACGACTATAATAAGAGACGTTGTAATCTAATTCTGCGTATTCATTTCCAACATCTTTCCGGAAATATTGTTGATTTATTTGATTCTAATCCGTTTTTGAACACTGCGATGCTGAAATTACTGATTTGCTTCGTGATGTTTTCTCAATGAAAAGAAACCAAAGTAATTTGATATGGAAATGAGAACACAACACCGAACGAATCAAACATTCCATTAGAGGTATTAGAAAAGGGTTTCGGAGAGAAGATCGGTTGTTCTGGTGGCCGATTATGCAGATAATTATATTCAAGAATTAATTTCCGTACTGATCATACGTCAACAGAATATGTGCAGGATATCGATAATTGCTAGATAAGAAAATAAATGATTGATAAATATCCCGGCTAAAGCCATTCTCAATATAATGAGATTATACCACATTATAAATAGCATGAATTAGGTGATAAATGAAAGATTTAATTTGTATAATGATTTGGGAATTACGCTTCATAAGTTGAAATATTGTTTGCTAACGTTGCAATTGCGAACATCATGGATATTGGTAAATGGCCTCGTACTTTTCACTATGATAAGAAAACGAAGAAAACATTTGATCTGGCATCTAACTCTCCAGATATTCACACCGGATCAAAATAAGGACATCGTTTCATAAGAAAATTTAATGTATGGTTTTCTGAGAAATATTTGAGGAAAATTTGGCAAAACACACTTTTATTTTCAGCGTTTCATTTAATATAATTAATCCACCTTCTGAGATTGTATGATAATTAACTCAAAAAATATTTATAAATTATCATACACCACAGTTTTTTCATAAATTACTGTAATGGAGAGTAGTAGTGGTAAGCTGCACATTGCACGTAATTGATCTTCTCAAGGTTTCTTTAAATGGTTAAATTTTCCATTTTTACCAAAGTCCACTGTATAGATTTAGAATAGAATTGGAGACTGCGTATAATTAAAATTTGATAATGTTAAAACTAAAAACAGGCCATTTATCAAAAACAGTGATGCTTAATTTATAATCCATAATGCGTAAAGTTTTATCCAGATATTAATAATTATAACCCTCATTTATACTTATTGCTAATATATTTTTATGTGTAACAACAATATAATATTTATGTATATAAAACCATAATAAAAATTTAAAGAATTTTTGAAAAAACTAAATTCAATTTAATTTTGAAGCTTTATGTTATAATCTTTAGCAAAGTTATAATCTTTATTATCATCATCTTAATGAAGCAATGTTATAATCTTTAGATCAGCTGCCTTTTAAGTAATTTGTGAAATTTAATTAAAAATAATATTAGTTGTTTTTAAAAAATAATTAACAACGTTTTGTAAAATATATTGTAGTAATTTTCAAGAAGTTATGTAATGTTTATTTTAAAATAATAATAATAATGATTATAAAAATCTAATTATATTCTTCTAAAAATTATTAGACAAATTATTAAATACTAGTTTTAATATCTCTTACATACTTTAGAAACTGTCATATTTCTTCGGTAAAGGAAATTAGACTGCTTCAAAAATCCAACGTCAGTAGGTAACTCCAGTAGGAATCGACGGTTGTGTGGATTTCTATTTGAAACCGATGCGAAAATTTGGGTGTTTATATCTTAACGTAAACATAAGTATACTTCAAATATGCTCACTGATTGAAACGTTTGTGGCTAAAAGGACCTACTCGAAGGAGTTAAAGTGCAAAATTAAGACTCTTGGATTTCAACAAATTTGCTTTTTAGTAATTTTATGGAGCTTACACTTTATTTATATAACGTTTAATAATATTTTAATCTTTTTTCTTTCTAGAAATAAGACAATAATTTACATATCAAGTACTTTTTAAATTTATTTTTAGTTGTTTACGGACGTAATTTTTGAGATTTCGTAATATGAATCTTTTATTTAGGTGCCATTTATTAAAAAAGTATTTCTTAAATATATAAACTGTTTTGTGCACATATACATCTCTGTGTGTAAAACATTGCTAACCAATTCTTTAAAGAAATCACTGTAGTTGCAGAACTTAGTACTTTTGAAAATTTCTATTTTTCTTAATTTTTCGTGTTTAAATCTATATTTTTAAATTAGACTGTATTGAAGTATAAGAAATTTGAAATCACGCAGTTTAACAATTTTCTTTGAAGTACACATGAATGCAAAAAAATCATACTTTTGAGAAAGAGTAAAATAACTAAAAAAACAATGTTTTCATATATTATACATTCGAATAATATTTCCTGATGGTTTTTGTGTGCCTAATAATCATTATCTACCACTGCAAAGATAATTCTTGCGTTAAAATATTTTTATTTCCTGTTGGTTTAACGCGAACATAATTTTTTTAAATCTCATAATACATATTTTAATTAAAGAAAATAAAGTATCCTTTTAATATACAAGACATTTTACACGAGCATGCATAGCTATATACAAATATAGTTAAATATTTATAATGAAAGCCCTTCCTAATTTATTTGAAAAAACTATTGTATAATCTTATTAATCTTAATTTCTTCTTCTTTTTTATGTGTAAAACTATAAACAAAAAAAAAACAAAAAAAAGAGAGAGAGAAAGCAATTTAGTGAAAAAAAATATTTTTGATTCACTATGTGTTTAGGTACTTTGTATCGAAGCGTGAAAAAAATTGGAATCATACAGGGCTGTAGTTTTCCTTAGAAGTGTACCTGAATTCAAAAATTTTCTACTTTCGAAAAAAGCTCAAAATGTTTCAAAAATCCAATGATTTTTTTAAAACTTTTACGTATGAATTATAGTTTTCTTTTTGAAATACATTTTATTCCTGTTAAAGCTGAAAAAGTTTTAAAAAATCTAATGTTTACTTAAATTTTACATATGAATTATATCTTTCTTTTTGAAATTAGTTTTATTACTCATATTTTCTAATTTACTTTGCAATAAGCTTTTTATATTTCTAAATTTTAATGATATTTTATTAAAAGAACTTTCGATCTCAAACTCTTTTCATATCAATCTGGTCTTTTTTTACGAGATTGCTTGGATTTTAGCAGAATTTCTTGCTTTTAAAGATGTTAAGAATTTTAAAACGATCAATCAGATAATATCATTGATAAATATTTCTTCAGAAAATAAGAGCAAAAGATATGCCTGTATAGCATGGAACATATTAGAATTCTAGCCTGTCATTCAAAATATTGCTGCAGGATAAGATATAAAGCAAAAACTTTTGTCACTCTACTTGAAACATTAGTAGTGTGTGTTTTTTTTTCAGAAGAAAAAAATATAATGGTACATATATATATATATATATATATATATATATATATATATAATCAAAATTTCTCTACAAGAGAGAGAGATGAATAAGCATAGTTAAAACTGAAAAGAATTAAAAATGCAAGATAACCAGACAACAGAATTTAAAAGGAAATATAATATGAAATATTAAAATAATAGAGTTAAATATAAAAATAACAGAGTTATATATATATATATATATATCAAACACAAGAAGCACTTCCTTTGAATATGTTTCATAATAGAGGGCATGGTAATTTGTATACATTTTTTTTCATTTTTATTAGTCACAGTATGGTATTATTTTACCAACGAACATATTAGTCTTATGTATTTTTAGAATCAGAAAAAACGTGCTCTTTTTTAAACCTAAAAATGAAAATAGGTTATTGCATGAATTTGAATATTTCGCCTGAAATTCCTCTTCCTACCATACCATAACAACTTTTTCTGAAACTTTACGTAATATATTAATCAAAATTTTTAAAGTATATATATCTCAAGTAGATAAGTAAATCAATGCATATTTATTTACTTCTCCAAACCTTGGAAATCCATATGAGTGACACAGTGTTAAGTGAGTTATGGACTACTATCTTCTAAAAATGAATTATATACGGATTACTATCTTCTACTATGAAATAAGGACTACTATCTTCTACTAATGAATTATGAACTATTATCTTTTACTAATGAATTATGAACTACTATCTTCTAACTGTTCCGTAAAATGTCAACAAAAGTTTCGGATGTACAACGATTTCTAAAAACTAAAGAAAGTGGAGGATTTTTATCAACTATAAGTGAATTTTGTAATTTCCTCCAGCATTTTAAGAATGGACGATTCACCGAGTTTGACAGATAAGTGATAAATAAACTAAATAAATTTGTTTTTAGTTTATTTAATATTAACTCTACTGAGTAATAATGATAATTTTCTTAAAATTTATTATTTAAAATTAAAAAAAAAAAAAAAATGTTTCATGATTTTGTAAACTGAATGACGCAGATAAGTACTTTCCATTAGAAAAATGTAGACTATTCATTTGATTATATTGCACTCATTCTTTAACTGGGGTATTAATGTGAATTTATTGTTGAAAAAACTGAAATTTTCCTAAAAAGTTCATTGTAATATCCATCTCATAGCATTTTAAGTAGCCTTTTAAACCTATAATTTCAAGCATACTCTATTCTGTGTATTAAAATATGAAAAATATGTACAGAACGTAACAGATTCATTGGAACATGCAAATTTTGAGATATGTTCTGCGTTAATGATAAAATTAAAAGAAAATTTATTCAACATTTTTAATTTCATTCCTATGTGTAAAACTTAATGACAAAGCAATATTGAAACCACGGAAATAGGACCTCTAAACAATATAGGACCAATATTCAAATTGATTTTTAAAGGTAAGAGATTGAGTTAAAATATCAAGATAAAAGTTATTAAAATCATTATTTGAACTGAAAACAGTGTTTCGAATGTGTACTGATAGCATGACAATATTCCAGATGGCATTTTTCCATGCCAGACATATGAGAACTTTTGCTACCTTATTCCAGTGGTCACCAATCCCCCAAGCTGAGAACCGGTACCGGTCCTTGGATAAAATAAACCTGCCCCCCCCCCAAAGGAGCACTAAATTATTATCATTTTATTTACTGTGGTGTATTTCTCTCGGTTTTGTTCGATTTTCATTTGATATTCACTTTTAGGTGTAACTGCATTTTATTTTGAAGGCAATTTTAAATACATATAAATAAAAATTGTTAAATCAAAACAATCTATAGCATAACGAATCAACGTCTCCATCCTTCAGCGAACTGCATTAAAATTATCAAAAGTTGACCAGTCCGCAGCAATAAAAAAGCTGGAATGCACTGCTTTATTCCGTTAGTGAAGCAGAAGCCTAACAATACGGGAAAATGATCAATGATGGATATCGGAATGAGCCAGGAAGCTGCAAATTTATCGGCCACGAGGTCATTAATTTATCACACCTGCTGCACATTCTGTGTTCAATTACCCAATTTAAATTATAATTACTCTAGCAACGCGCTATTGGCGAAAGATACCGGCCATCAAAACATCTTGGTTTAATGGTTCGAAAGACACCTAAAATATGTAGTGCCTTATATCCGTAATTATTTTTGAGCCACCAAATGACTCACTTGATTTTTAATCAATCATTTTTTTGAAGATCTTTGCCTTTTACAGATATTTTCTGTAAAAATAAATCTTTGTTGACAGTATAACGTATTCACCACAAAAGAAACACCTTTTTCTTAAGAAAGGTAAAAATTGGAAAAATCACAAAAATCGGAGAAAAAACAGAATTTTGAATTTTTTTGAAGAATTAAACTATCAACTCTTTTTTCTTCTAATGCAGTTTAAATTTTTGTCCTAGCTAAATTGGAAGAACTTTTGCAATCCATATTATGGTACTAGTATGCTTTAGTAAAAGAAAAAGTTTTTACTTTAAATCACACTTTTTTTCAAATGTGTAAATTACAATACAGAAGAAGTTTTTTGAAAACTCTACTGATCTTGTTTTGTTGTGCATGTTTAAAGCATTGAACACATATTAAAACTATACCACTGGGACATTTAAATAACCGTATTATAATCTAAAAAATTAGCTTTTTTGAAAGCAATGTACAAATACTTTTGGATCCCTTTCAATATATTCCCCTTTCCTATCAATGTATAGCTGAATACGAGTTTTCCGCCGTTCAAAGCAGTGATGTGACTCATTAGGTGTCACTATCTTCAGTAAATCTGCTGTTTTCCTCTTCATCTCATCTACAGATGGAAAAAATGCTCCCATCAATACATTTTTCTCTTTAAAAAACAAATATAAATCCTATGGGGCGAGTTCTTGTGAGTGCGTTGGATTCTCGAGTTCAATAATCCGTTTGTCTGCGGATAACTGTTTTACACAGCACTGGGGCGTTATTTTGGTCAAGTGTTTATGTACCAGTTTAGCGCAAACTTTACTATGTGCAAATTCTCGGATAAAATTTTTCTTATTGTTTCTCTGTCAATGTTCGTGATATCTGACATTATCTGAACACTCAAACGTCGGTCTTTTTGCATGGTTTCGTGCTTTTTTTATAATTTCTCTTCAGTTCTTGATAACACAGAATATTTATCATCTTCAAAAGCCTCCCGACCTTCCGAAAATCATTTGTGCAATTAAAACATCTGACCATGTGAACTGCAGTTATCTCTAAACACTTCTTTTAACAATTTAAAACATTAAATTAGAGTTTGTTTTGTTTCATTTAAAGAGGAATTTCAAATGAATGCTCACCTCAATTTTTGAGATTATCGTCATCGCTGCACTCGATATGACAATTTCTTACTCAAACAAGGAAAAAAGCAAACTAAATTAGATGGAATGATGAATCACATGCCATTACCTCCAAAATAATCAATGTCAACTATATTCGATTCCCACTGCTTCAAACTAAGACCAATGTCTAGGACATGGACAGTCTGGCCTTGTATAAACTGTCACACCTTGTATAAGTGTAAAATTGTAACGGGAGGCCTTGCCAAGAAAGTTATTCAGAACAAATTTCACGATTCAAAATATACACTAATTTCCATCGTTTATATAGAATCTTTATCCATGTTACTCCACATACAAATTTTTTAATAAACTCCACAAACTTTTTTTTTAAAAAAGTACTCCCGTTTATAAATTACAATTATACATAAACGCAAACAAAACATTTCTGACTTTACTACCATTCAAGTGTTTTAAAATCATTCCCTAAAAATTTTTGTGTGTGTGTGTGTATGGTTGAGGTCTGAAATCAAGTAGTTGCATTTAACATGTGACCATAATTGAGTGAGTTTTTTGGACTACTGCACCAACCTTCAAAGGAAAGAGAGTTGTCATTTATGTAATAGATTAGAAAAATATACATTTGTTATTAATTTCTCACTGGAACAAAATAAAGGGTCTCTCAATTTGCTCAATTTCAATCGCTTCTCAATTCCTCTCAGTATAATAAAGCTGATTCATTTATTCTTCCTTGTGAACTTTATAAAGAATCGCAGAAACATTTACCTCGATATTATGTAAATAATAAATAGCTAAGGGTTTTTGCAAAATCTTTGTTAAGGTATCCGACTTCCTGCGAGAATGTTTTTTTAAAAAATGGAGATAAAGGGATTTTTTTTTTTGTTGTTTTTAGATTTGCTCAGTACACTTTAAGAGAAATATCCTAAAATAAAGAAGAAAAAAGAAATTTTTATTACTAAAATGGGTAAAAATTGACAAAAATCATAACAAATCATTGACAAAAAATCATAAACATGGCCCATTTTGCACGAAAAGTTTATGAACAAATTTTCACTTTGTCAATTCTGATGTTATTCATTTTCGAAATCACCTTCACGATAAGGGATATTTTAGTTTTTACAAAAACTAGAGGACTTTATCTTGGTTATTAAATGAAATTACTTAAAAACAATGATTATATTGCCATATTTCGTAAGCAGTTCAACGAATGAGTGGTCTAGAGGTAGAGCTGCCGCCTGTGGAACAGCTGGCCTCGGGTTCAAAACCTACCGACTGCTACTCGCCAGTTTCTTTAATTTGATTTAAATTGACTCTCTGGAATTTTCCAGAGAGTTGCAGCGTATGCAAATTTATGGTAATTTAAATACTTCTAGCATATTTTAGATGTCACCACTGTATCATATAAAAGCTGCTTTCTTCGAGCTGGGGGTCAGTTCGTCTGGTGTACGATCAAGTAGATCACGCTTGCATTCAATAAAAATTCTCATTGCTCTATTCAACCGTTATATTGCTACCTGTTCTACACTCCAAGAATCTTCGTGACAATATTAACATAAGGGACTGTAAATTTTGTAATAAAACAGTGAGATTGATAAATCTGAAGGTTAAAACACTTCTACTTTTATGCATACACAAAAATTTCAGTTAATTACTTTCAAACAAATTTTTAGCGATCGTAGAATTTGTTTGAGCATTTTCAAAAAACATATTTCGAGTAAAACGCGTTTTAAAGTGTGACATATCGTGCTTAAGTAATAGCATCCACTTTTACTAAAACACTTGCAGATTTTGTTCCAGCGAATGGAAAACAAAAAACTTAGTATTTTTATAAGCTAGGAAGATGACCTATAAATTAAAATCATAAAATAGAATTTGTAAATTTTTGGCAAAATACACTATTTTAGGGTAGTCAGATGCCTTAAGTAACATAAATTGACATAACTGTGACAGTTAACATAACTGTGACAGCCTTAAGTAACATAACTGTGACAGCCCAATACCCATAACCTCAAACATTTCGCTGCACTCGGGAGACAATTCTAAAGTAAAAAAATATCAGAGGATACAGAAGGAGCTGTGCCAAGAAATAACAGATCTTAGGAAAGATTTCACTGATCCGTCATAAAAAACGGACCACTCGCTTGTTGCCGCTTGTAGTTTTTAATAAATGTAAAATTTTAAGACTAATTGTAGACGTAGAAACAAACATCTTAATGAAATTATCTACCTTTTTAACTCACGTTACATTAGCATTCTTCCTCAATGCCTTACAACAGTATTCATCGTAGACCATTTAATTCTGAATTAGGGGCAGATAATGAAACTTTTTAAAATTCTAGATCCGTCACTGACGTCAGCGTTTCTCAAACTACGGAGCATGACACCCTAGGGAGTTGTGATTACTCTAAGGGGAAGTGGTGAGCATATTTAAAAGTCGAAAACAAAGATTATTAAAAATTATTAATTTGCTGAAAGTGAACAAATAAAATGTACATTCCGACATAAAAAATAAAAACACATTTACACTCTGATATCATACATTTTTAAATGTATCAAAACTGCTTAATGTATTTTATAATTAATTTAGCAATACTAAGTTAAGAACAAGTTTGATAATTATCATTGACCCCATGGGCTTGTCATATATAAAATTATAATAAAAATTAACACGTATTAAAACACGTAACATTAAAAATATATATATGGAAAAAAAGATTTCTGACTTAAACAATCTGCTTTATGTGATCATTTTAAATACTAAAGTTTTACTCACAGTACACATTTAGAAGTAGAATATTATACAGATTTGAAAGCATAAACGGTATATAGTTCATATTCATAAAATGATATTAATTTCACTTTAAAATAACATAAAAAAGTGACTTCAGAATTATTTTCATTGAACACAATTATTTAAATCCTTGACGATGTTTAGTATTCCTTTTATAAAGATTTTTTTTCACATTTAGAAACAAACAAAAAAATTCAGTTTGAAAGTAAAAATATGAACCTTGTCAGAACATGTTTAAACCGCCATTATTCACCAACTTGTGGTCCATGGTTAACTAGTAGCCCGTTAACACTTATTGATAGTTCAGAAAAATTGGCCATTACGTTAAATATGTATCATACTTAAATACAGTATTTTTTTTTTTCCTTAAATATAATAATTACTCTATAACTTTGTTACCTACATTGTGTGAATATCACAATAAAGTAAAGATTTTCTGACTATTTTTATATTGATCCCCCACACATGTGTTCTTTTCCCTGCAGTGACTCTCTGCCTGTGGAAAAGCGAGTTTACAGGGACAGCTCACTTTCCAACATAAACGTAAATAAGATTATAGAAACTCTAGAAAAGATATGACCAAGGTTACCTGATTGGTAACTTTACCACCTATGGTGATAAGTTTGGTGGCAAGTTTTGTCGCAAACGATGATGCCAAGAAACTATTGAGAACTTCCAAGGATTGATCAATCTAGATATTCCATGAGGCTATATAAAAGTCAGTGGAGTCCTGAAGACTATCGATCATGAATAGAATCTGCTTGTGCGTTGTCTGCGATAAGGCAGAAAGGCTTTCGTTGTCTGATATCCTACTCGTGGACCTATTCTAGAGAGCCGTTTCTGGAACTTTGTAATTTAAGAATATACATGAATTTGTCTTCGTGTATTCATTTGTTCGTCCTTTGTTCATTAATAAATCTCTCATTATTCAAATAATTGATGTCGACGACTGCTTTGCAGAAAAATCTGCACAATAATTAGATATTTTACTTTTTTTCTTAATTCTATAAGTGGTTCGCCTAATATTAAATTACATTTAGTATTTCATGAAGCTTTAAAGTTTGGTGTCATCTGGCTTAGGCGATCGAAAATATATTTTTATCTTCTCCTTAACTCAGTTGCTAAAATTAGTTGAAGTGATTCAGATGTAAACATATTTTAATGCTTGAAATAACTGTATTTTATTTCAATTCAAAATGTCATCAATGATAAACTTAAAGAGAAAAGGAGAAATTATTTATAATAGCATCTAATATTGTAACAGAGAGGTAAGTAACATAAAAATGTATTTCTTACACTTTTCTTGGGAACGACATCACTTATTCTGCGGGATGAAATAATAAAATATTTTGGTTAGTATGGGTGGCAACGTTAAGTCCTGTTCTGATTAATTTTCATTGAATTGATTGCTAAACGCTTTATTTTTGCTGATTTTGCAATTTCGTTGAGTTCGGATATTGAGATATGTATTTTTTTTTTTCAAGTTTTATTGCAAATAATCTTCAATTTTGTTCAGGTTACTGAAATAGCATCGTTTCATATTATTGTGAACTTTTGTTTGATCTTTTTAGCTATTCTATCACATTAGTGACTCTTTTTGTATTATTTTAGTAACACGTCTTTCTCTTTAAGTTAAAGGGAAATAAAATATAGTGATAGTATTCATTACACACTAAAGTAGATATTACATAATTTTCCTTAAGAATGTGAAATAAATGAAGGTTTATTTCTTTTTTTTAGTGTTTACAAAATCTTAATGGTAAATTTATAAATTATTTGTGTTTTAAATAAAAAATAATGTGGATAACTTTTAAAATTAAATAAACAAAAAAATCTCTGTTGAGGTTTCTTAAATATTTTACTTACTTTTCAAGAATTATAGATACAAACATATTTAGGAAATTAATACATTTATTTTGTACTTTTACAGATTCTTTTTACGGCTCGTTTAAATAAAGAAGTCTATCGAACATACACAATGACGTCAATTTTATATGTTCTAGCATTTAATATTTACACTTTGAAACTAAAAGAAAGAGATAGGTATAGGCTTAGTGTTCATAAAACTTAATATGACTTGAATTTAAATTTGACGAATCCAAGACGTTCATTAATGTAAGTAAATATTTCAAACCAAACAGCATATCCATTCCAATATTTGCAAACATTTGAAAATGGATCTCAAATACTACGTGACATATTTTACATATCCATTTCGAATATTGAAACGATTTATGTGCGTGAAGATTTGCTAAGTTAGCCCTCTTAAAAGGTTTATTAACAGCTGTTAAAGCTAATATTAATTTCGAACATCGAATGATGTTCTTGGAATATCTAGAACTATGATGCTTTTGTAAATTCAGGAGTATTCATAACCCAAATACACCACTTAAAAGT
>BMAO01025328.1:0-52049 GCA_019973975.1 Trichonephila clavata
CTGTCCAAATTATGTTCAATATGTCAAATAGAATTGTGTGAATAGAAAACTCCCTAGAAATTTATATTTTCTTGATTTATTAGGGGAAAAAAACACTGCTTGCTTTACTTACATTTATGGAATTTAAAACAAATAGAAGTTGACTTTTATGCAATAAATTTTTTTACATTATATCTGGAAATTGTGTTTATTATTAAACATTTGACATCAATGCAATTGGAGACATTTTCTTCAGTTAACATTCTTTGAGAATAAATTGTATTTTTGGATTGAAGGAAGCAGGTTTTGAAGTACTTGTACTAAAATTAATTTCATATAACTGTTTACAGGTATTGTGCTCAGTATTGCAAAATCTCATATGCTCATGGCAAACAAGCTGTGATTTTTCTAATAATATCAAGTAGGTAGAATTGTTGGAACTTTTGAGAAGCATGGTTATGTGCAACAGTTCAGATGTCTACTATTCAGTGATGGAGTTTTCTGATATAGATATTAATTTCTATTGCAAAGTAGTATTTCATGTCTAGGAAATTAACAATTGTTGTCATATTACCTATTATGAGCTTGAGTGATAATCAGCTATTATTAGTTTGATGCTCTTATTTTATTTGCTCCACTGTCATTTGTATTGCTAATTAACTATTAATGGCCATAGCTTTGAAGCTAAACTAGCAATTTTGTAATAAGTTATTGGCTACTCCCAATAGACATTATACATCTCTCTCTCTCTCTCTTTCCTTCTGTTCTTAGCAACTTCATAGGCAACATAATTTGATATACTCGCATATTCTTAGAACATCATAATTTAAGTCAGCTGCAAAAATTCAACTATTAGGCTCTAGTGTACTGTGAGTGATGTTTTTTAAAGGTTTAAGCTCCTACTTTAACATAAGATTAACTTAAACCAAACCATGCTATAGGTGGACTAACAGGATAGTTGAATTTTTATGTGATTTTATCACTTGACTGGTTCAAAAGTACAAGATGTATTTGATACTTATGGGATCTTAAGTCAGGCAGAAATAGGAAGCTGAAGGGACTCAACAAACTATTAATTTTATTAGAATTTATTTTTATTAATTTATGTTCGTATTCTTTTATATTGTATGATAGTTGCGGTAGTCTAGTGGTTAAGGTCATGGGCTCGTGGCAGGTATGTTCATGAATTCAAGCCTGCTAACGCTGAAGACCCTCAGTGGAGAGGGGGCCAATGCACGATAAATACATTGAGGCTCAAACGTCCTCCTGTTGATGTAATGTGTAAGTTAGGAGAGGGTGGTACCAGCTCAGGTGTCATCTTCGTCACTTGACCATGGTTCAAAATTACAAAGTCCTTCGCCAATAGCCCTCATGCAGCTGTATAGTGCAACTTAAATATAACTAACTCTTTAAATTGTATGATTCATGACAAAAAAGGGAAAGAAAGATATTAAATTGAATATTTATGAATTGAAATTATAACAAATGAACAAGAAATTTTAATGTCTGTAAATAACTGCTACTTTATATTTAGCAGAAGTATGCTGTTCTAGAATTTTTATTTATTTGTGTACATATGATCATATATAAAATTACAATATTATTTTTTAGTTGCAGAGCAGCTACAAGCTCAACATAGTGCTATTAAAATGCTTCATAGCAGAGTTCATCTTATATTAGATTATGTACGTGCTGTGAAGGAAGGAAAAGTTGCACCTAATCATGAAATTTTGCGAGAGGCATATAGCCTTTGCCATAGATTACCTGTTATTTCCAGTGAAACATTTAAACAAGAATATTTTAATGTAAGTTTAAGATATTGATTTAATTTTATAACATTAGTTCAAAGTTCCTGTTTTTTCTGATCCTGCCAAAATTCTAAAAACAAAATGGAAACGCTAGATTTATCTTAACTTGGTTTCAAAATTATGTATATTTTTCAATTTTCCACTTTCATATTGCATAGATTTTGCAACATAATGTTTAAATCCCTTGATATATAAGTAAAACAGAGTTTTTGTGCACTTTCCACGGAAGTGCAGATTTCCTGTATTATTGAGAAGAAAAAGAACCTTGAGCATTTTAAACAAAACAATCAGCATGTGATAATAAGGTTTTATTGGCATTGTTTTAGAATTTTACTATTTTTCTTTTTAATTTTAATAATGCTTTAATAAAATTAAATATTATAAAAGTAATTCTGCTTATTTGAAGTGAATTAGCATGTCTAAATTATATCCAAAATATTTTATGATTATTTAAAAGATGTTAACTGCATATATATTTTAGTTTTTTTTGTCAAATGTTTTGAACTAATTTTTCAAAATTTTATTTCAGCAATGTAATGATGTCGGGCTAATGACTTATCTTGGAACTTTAACTAAAGGATGTAACACAATTAACCAGGTAATAATTTTAAATTAATTCCTTTACAAAGAAAAACATATTTTCTCGTAGTGAAGGCTGTGTTACTAATTATCTTCTCATCTTTTAGTATGTAAATAAGTTCAACATTCTCTACGATCGACAAGGAATGGGACGGAGGATGAAAGGATTCTTCTTTTAAGTTTAGTTCGATAAGTTTTAGTGAATGTGTACATTTTTTTTCTTGCTTATAACAAATATTTTGTAAATAAATATATTCTGTTTATAGTACTTTATTTACATTTCATGAAATATATTAAAACTATTTTCCAAATAATCATTAGAATTCAAACTTTTAAAGGTAAGCAAAATTACAATCAATCCAACATAAATAAAAGAAAAAGTCAAAAACAGTG
Organism: Trichonephila clavata; assembly: GCA_019973975.1. Classification (NCBI taxonomy): domain Eukaryota; kingdom Metazoa; phylum Arthropoda; class Arachnida; order Araneae; family Nephilidae; genus Trichonephila; species Trichonephila clavata. The sequence continues at coordinate 2,760 of BMAO01025328.1, forward strand.
AGAAAAGTTGCCCAAATATATTTTTTATTTTTATTAATGTCATTGCATAAGTTTTAAATTAAAAGAAATTCTGCTTAAATGTTAATCCTCATTTTATTTCTATGTAAATTTTAAAGTCCATCACAATAATTGTGACTCATTAGTTTTGAAACTAATTTTATTTATTTTAAAAATTTATTTAATAACTTGTAAAAATTTGCTTAAAAGAAATGGTGTTAAATATAGAAAGTTACTTAAAATGTGTATTTATTGTAACAAAATGCATTTAAAATTGGAAGATTGTTTTGCTGTAAATAAAAGTATTTAGTTTTTTAATAATGTGCTGTTATTAAAAATTGAAATTTACTCAGTATTAGAATTCACAATTCTATAATCTAAACCAGGGCTTGGCAACCTTATAGCTGTAATGTGCCAAACCAATCTAGTAATATGATTCAGGGTTCCATGCAATAGGGAATATTTGAAACAACTCAATTCCTGTTGTAATGCATGTAAAATTAGGGAATAGAGATCAAAAATACAGATTTAGAGCTTTATTATACATTAGTTCTGCTTCATATATGGATATTTATTAACATAAAAATAAGCAACGTAAAATATAACTATTTCTTCAACATAAAAATTGAACATATACTATGTATTGAAATTGTACGTATACTATGTAGTTTTTAAAAAATATTTCTTGAAATAAGAAATAATCAACATAAAATATAAGTATTCCTGCAATATAATTAAATAAAAAATTTTATGTGAATTATGTCTTGCAAAGCTCTACTTCATATTGCAATATCAGGGGTATAATTTGTAATTTGCAACTTAACACAAGATTCTGAATGTTCAGTTGTTAAATAACTACTTTGTGGTCTAAAAATATATTTCACATTAGAAAAAGTTGTTCACATAGATATGCTGAACCAAAAGCATCAAAGTAGAGCACATGAAATTTTCTTCAAACAAATCGCTCTGGTAACAACATAGAGCAAATGGAAAACAGCTGTTGATTTATCGATAGATCCAGATATTTTCACAATTCTGTAAATTTTGCTTTCAATAATTCTGAAACATTTTTTCATGAGCCAGCAATGAGTGGTTCTTCATTTTACAAGCATTACATAATCCTTTTTTTATTTGAATTGAATATTTAAAGCTAAGAATGAATCACATTTAAATGGAGAATGTTTTTTTTTATACATAAATCGTAGAAACTGCACACAGAGTTTGTTAATTACTAAGAATCCAAAGTAAAAAATAGTATATAAATAGAAATGCACAATGCACAGAGAGAAGATACAAAGCAATTTACCTTTATCTCTTAACTTTTTTGAGTATCACTAAGAATTGTTACGCATGCCACTGATTGCTGACCCCTGATCTGAACCCTGTGTGTGATTCAAGTTTGATAAAAAAAAAAAGAAAAGAAGGCACCAAATGTGTTTCTTTGGTAAAAAGTCATAATAAAACTAAAACTTAAAAAAAAAATTTAGTTTTAAATTTCATAACAAAAGTTTTTTTTGTAATTTTAGCTCCTTAATATATAATTGTGTCAGAACATATTATACCACTAGGTACATTAGTGAATGTAGAATAGAGCAGTTGTGCAATGATATCAAATGTTAAAGTGCAAGTATTGAAGCGTTAGTTTCAAATCAATGCTAAAAATTGCATTAATTTCATATTGCTTTCTAATAAAATACAAATTAAGGAAGTTTTAATTATTTAAATATTTTTCAACAATTATATATATATTATATATATATATATTGAAGATAGTGAAATGGAAAAAAATGTTGAATATATAGTCATGAATGTGTATTCTGTTTTTGAGAAAATTATTAAGTATTGTTAATGTTTAAGTGTTTCATTTGTGGCTGAGAACAATTCATTTTTTTTCGAATGTGGCATAAGAAAAACAAAAAAAAGCTGTCCCCAGATCTATATAAAAATCTTTTGATGGGGAAAAAAAAAGTCCTGAACCTTTGATCCTCAATTAAGTGATAATTTTCCTTATAAATTATGAATTATTTCTTGCATTAGAATTGATAATATTTTGAAATTATTGCCCCAAGAATGTTATCTTATTTAGTTTATTATTAAATATTTTCCGAGTAATCATTGTTTAAATCTGAACAGAGAGCTTGTGTCCTGCTCCATGCCTGGCTGTGGTAGCCTAGTGGTCTAGGTAATGGACTCGTGGCTGGCATGTCATGAGTTCAAGCCCAGTACCACTGAAGACTCACATGTAGGGAGTGATGCACGTTAAATCTGTCGAAAGCTAAAACGTCCTCCCATTGATGTGGTAGTTAGGAGAGGGGGTGCCAGCTCAGATGTCGTCCTCGTCACTTGACCATGGTTCAAAATTACTAGGTCTGTCACCAAAAGCCTTTGTGTAGCTACGACTTTAATATCCAATCAATCATTCGTTGCATACCCTACTACTACTAATAATGAATTTAATTTTCTAAAATATATTTTAATAAAAAATATCCTTTCTTCCTTTGGAATTGAAAAGTTAAATCTGCAAAAAAAGTATTTTTTATGTATATGTTACCGGCAAAGTATGAAATCCTGCATTCTATAGAATGACCAGGCATTGTATAGAATACCTAAAACTATCTGGCAATGTATGAAGTGCTTCATGTTTCACACATTGCCTAGGTAATCTATAGAATGCCTAATGAGAAACTGGCAAAGTATGAAATACATCTCCGATTCGTTTCGAATATAGCATGGCAAAGACACAAGACCTTTTTAACGCGTGCCTCAGGCTCAGAATTTGTCAGTTGAACATTATGGTTTGTTCAGCGGTGCCAAAATACTCAATTTTACTTAAACTATTTCAACAAAAAATTGTTTTTTTCCTGTGCTGTGTGAAAATGAAGGAGCAAGCTTTGGTGTAGGAAAAAGAGTCATGACCTATAGCAGGGATCTGCAACCTATGGCACATGTGGTATGCGGTACAATTCTCAGTGGCCCTTTGCATTATTCGACAAATTTGTCACTTTTTGAATTGTTTCAAAAATTCGATGATGTGTGATACGCTGAATCATATTGGTAGATTGGTTTGACCTGCCACAGTTAAAAGGTTGCCGACCCCTAGTCTAAAGACATGAAACAACTATTCAACGACGAGCTGGGCAAAATTCGAGTTCATGCTGCGAAAAAAAAAGAAAAGTTTTTTCTGAACAGAAATTACTTACTGGAAGTGAATAACTGATGTACAAAATGACTACTAAAAGGAAACCAGGGACTATTGGTTGTTGAATAGCTACGATGGGATGTTTGCAGAACATAAAAGTACACTCATTTAACCTGTTTAAGAAGGCATCAGTATCATACAGCAGTGTTCCCCAACCAACCCCCAGTCTGTGGATCAAATAGTATCGGGCCACTCAAGGAGCATTAAATTATTTCCGTTGTATTTACTGGGATGTATTTCTCTTCCATAGAAATCACTTAATATTTCATGTAAAATCATGTTACATTCATTTTTTTGGTGCAACTGAATTTTATTCTGAAGGCATGTTTAAATACAATTAAATTATTAAATCAAAACAATTAAAATATAAATAATCAACGTCCCGCCCTCAGTGGGTCATGGTAAAATTATTAAACGTTGACCGACCAGGAAGATAAAAAGGTTGGAAACCACTGCAATACAGTATTACATCATGGATTTTGAGAACATGATAGTTCGTGCCTAATATCGCTGTAGACCCGCCGTGTAGGGAAGCGTTGCACGTTAAATCTGACGAGAATTCAACTGTCCTCCTGTTGGTGTGTTGTGGTAGTTAAGAGAGGGGTGCAAGCTCAGGTGTCATCCTCGTCACTTGATCATGGTTCAAAATTATGAGGTCCGTCTCCAAAATCCCTCGAGTAGCTGAACAATGTAAATATTCACCCCTTCACTAACTTGAGGACGTGATAGAATTCTGAAAAAACTTTCAACCAAATACAAAACTGTTTTACGTTATGATATTGAACTGTACATCCACCTTTGTGAACCTTGCCAGAAAAAACAAAAAATCATTTAAAAAAAAAGGTGTGAAATTCTGTGATATTTTTTTTCCAAATATCAATGTATTGGCACTTGTAATGAGTGGGAAAATAGTTCCTAATAACTTGGATCATCTGAAGGAATTTATAAATAAGTATTTGTGGAATCGCAAATTATCCTTTGTGTCCTAAGAACTTGTTTGGAATTAAAGATATTCCTGACCATGAAATTCCTCTCCTGTCAGTTGCAATTGCTCAGTCCAAAGGAAGTGGCTAAGGATTTGTCAAATGTATGTGTAGAAAAGTACCAACATAAGAATTGTCTTTGTGGGAAAAATGTTATTCAAAATGTCACTAAGCCTACCATGTTACAACAAGTAATTTCTTATTTTTTTTTATGAAAATTTTGTTTTCCTTAATAAGAAAGACATAAATTTTGTTTGGTACAGCTTTCTTTTTCCTTTACAAATTGTGAATCATTTTTTTTTAATGGATCGTCTCATTATTTTGTCAGAATAATATATATATATTTAGGAATGTACTTCATTGATATAATAGCCTTATCATTACCTTTTTTCATACTTTGCCTAAATAGCTTTGGTCATTCTATAGAATGCCCTGGGCAAGTTATGTAATACATCTCATATTTCATACTTTGCCTCAAAACGTCAGGCATTCTATAGAATGCCGGTAACATATAGATTAAAGTATTTTAATTTTTATGTGATCTGAAATTTTCAAGGAGTATCTTGTACTTAAATCTTTTGTCTCAATAGTTTTCTTAAACATTTTCAACAGTTATATAAAATTACCCATAAATTTTTAACATTTTCAATTCTATTATGACATTTATTCACTCATATTTCTGAAGTAGGGTAAAGAAAATTTATCTCTTGAGTTATTTATTTTAAAATTAAAAAAAAAAATGAAATGCACATAAAATAAGTGCATAAATTTAAAAAAAGATGTGTTCTTAAAATATAAATTGCATTAATGCAAATGTATTCTGCACAAATTGTACTATACAGTCTCGGACATTTTCTAAATGAAGGTTATTTTGGTGGTGGTATTGAGGGTGTCTTTGCACTGTAAACGATTGAGACAAAAAGAGACAGCATTGGACCAGTTACTATTTACTTTAATGTGACATTGTTAGCTTCGAGTTACAGAGGAGGTCACCGCATACCCCTCTTGTAAATTAGGCTTTTTATGAAGGAATATTAAATTCTAACAGTTCTAGGCTTTTATGTACTACTATTAGATAAATATCGATCTTGGTCATGTTTTTGCTGAATTTCAACTGCCTATCTTTGGGTCAGTTGACTCTTCTCTCTCTAGCTCCTTGCAACTGAACCAAGAAGGAGTTCTCTCTTGGAACTACAGTCGGACCCTGATTGAACATTTTGTTTGCTATATCGGGGTACAAATAAAATACTAATTTTTTGCACTCACCTTTTGGAAATTCTACAAGTAAGCAACTACATAAAAATATCCATTTTTGGAAATTACACGCTTTTTATTCAACAGCTAAAAATACTATTAGTGATTTATTACGCACTAGTTAAATATATGTTTGAACATTTTTTTGATTCCTGACTCGAAAGAATTTTTTTTCAACGTTATGCAGAGAAGAAAACACTACATCATTTACATCTGCTATGTGAGGTGTTTTTTCACATTTTCCAAACAATGCAAAGCATTAGAAAATATAATTAAAAATTATTAAAAATTTCTGCATCTAAATTGCTATTTATTGGCTCTGACAAATCAATTTTCTGAACTTCAGTTGCACCGATAGGCAATCCGTCATCAAATGTAACAATCTTTAAAAGCTGAAAATATCCCTTACGTTGTGGGGTGGGATGAGATAAGAAAAGTTTCCTGTCCTATTCAAAACTCACAGGATAGGTTGCATTCATGACTCATCTGCACCTGTAAAGTCTAATATTGGTCTGCTCCCTTTACCGTCGAAATTTGCTACTTACAAGAAAGTAATAAATTTGCTTCTTACAAGTAGTAATTTGCTACTTACAAGGAAGTAATAAATTTGCTTCTTACAAGTAGTAATTTTCTACTTACAAGTCTAATATTGTAACATCTTGATTTTTCTCTCTGTAGACTTCGTTTTAAACTCCTGTACTAGATCTGGGGGGGGGGGGGGGGGTAAAATGTATCGGTTGTTAGAAATAATTAAAGACCTAAGCAAACAAATTATTAAAATTCTGTTATATTTCCAGCATTGATATACCGTATAACCGCTCTGATTCAAAATAGGTATTTTTGGTCGGATTGTTGAAATTTGACATTGTATTTGAAATGCCGACCGGCCAAGAGCTTTAACAATCCTAAGAGAAGAAATCACTTGGTGTGAAACTCGGACTGCAGGGAAAGTATTCCAACAACTTGATGTACTTTATCATATCTGAGTCCGTATGCAGTCAGGAATTGTCATACAACAATAGGGCACCCGACAAGAGAAGTTTGGTGGTTTCCAGTGAATTGATTTGCGCAATCGATCCAGCCGTGAACAATAATTGATAATATTTACCGTTGCTTCAGAGTGAGGACATCAACCAGCAGCTCACAGTGGCAATCCTAAAAACTGTGGCCCCAATTTTCTTCGCGGGTGATGTTATTTTGAAGACGGAGAGTATCCGTGACATTGCAAGTTGCTTCGTCTCAGCTGTCACTTCTGCAGTGGCCGCGGTAGCTTAGTGGTCAAGGTAACGGACTTGAGGCTGGTGTGTCATGAGTTCGAGCCTGAAGACCCGCCTTGCAGTGGGGGCCGATTCACGTTAAATCTGTCGATTCTCAAATGTCCTTTCGTTGGTGTGGTACAGAAGTTAGGGGAGGGAGATGCTAGCTCATGTCACTTGACCATGGTTCAAAATTATGAAGCCCGTCGCTAAAAGCCCTCGTGTAGCTGAATATGGTGGCATAAATACTCAGTCATGTACTGCAGCCATGTTTTGTCTCCTGTAACGATGCGGTACAGGAATGGAACGTTTTCTGTTCGTATTTAATTCCTTATTGACAGTTTTATTGGTGTGACTTTACGTTCGTTTATGAGCCGTAACCAGCGATAGCCAATTGTCAAAGGAGTTGTTAAGTTCCTGCTCAATCTCGCTCAGATGAAAGCCAACATTTGGTTTAAATTAAAGCTTCGACATAGCACACATTGCCATTTGTGGTTGCTTTTTGCCGCTCTGTTCGACTGACACATCTATTCTACCGTAGTCACACAAATTATATGCAGCAAAAACACATCTACTTTCATGGCATTCACACGCACCATTTACTTCCAACAGCTATCTTTGAATTCCAACTGGAGAAGTTTTCTTTGGACGTAAACATCGTCAACACTTCCATATTCCAAGTGAGACTTCGGCATGCTACCACCGCATATGAACTTCATCTACCGGCGGCATTCATACGCTGTAATCGTCTTGGCTATTTGGACGAGGAATTCGCACATTCGGCAGAGCTCTTATTACCGTACTTTTTGAAACACTCATATGTGTTCCGTAAAAAAGTAGAAGGGCCGTATAATTTTTGAAGATAAACAAGAAAGTTTTTAATTCTTGCTCAAAAATTCTTTTATGAACATGTTTTGATTAAATGAACATGTTTTGAATAAATGAACATATATAAAAACAGATAAATTGAGAATTTCTTATAACATTAACAGGTTTTCAAAAGTTATTTTTATCTTTCGTCTTGAAAAATTTAAAAAAAAAAAAAAAAGAGTAGAAGGACACTAGAGTTTCCTTCGAGATTAAAGTTCCATGATAAATTCATATGCTGTCTCATATACCTGCCGAATGAGCATTTCCCACATATTTTCTCCAATACTTATTTCGGGACCATGGCAAAACGCGAATACTGTACTAACAGAACCAGTTTTTCTCAGAATTTGCTGTGTGAATGACGTTATAATGCTTAAGGAAATAAGATTTCAGCATTTGTATCTTGTAGTCTTGATAATTCTGCTACCATTTAAAAAACATTGAAACAGTTCTTCCTCCACAGGCAACAGCTAACCACCCCACAAAATTTCCTCTGCTCATTTGGGGAGTTGAGTAAAATGTTGTTCGTCATCCTTAAGAGAATGCTAGTAATATTATGAGCCATTAGGAGCATTTTAATTAAATTTTTCTCGTTTGAGAAATTTTATGGTGCATTTGTTTGGTATAATTTTATTATTTCTTTTGTATTTGTCAAGTTGGAATTGTTTAAAATGTAAACTTTGATTTTTTTACAATAAAGAGTGGACGTGAGGGTGGTTGTTCCCTAGGGATCGGTTGTAGCTCTAAGCTCTCTTCGGGTGAGCTCGGTTCCTTTGGGCATTCAGCATCATCATTTGAGAATTTAACAGAATTCCATTTAAGGGTCCATGACAAGGAATGATTTTTAAAATGCTTTCTCTTTTTGTTCCCGATTTGTTTTGGAATGTTTTTTTTTTATCTGGTGCTCTCGAAAATATTTAGCATCCGACGAGAGCGTGCATTGAATAAAATTAAGCATCAAAAGTTTGTAGAGGGAGCTGCGACGAACGGTGTCCGGTTCCAGTTGATTCGGATAAATGACATTCTACTGTAATATTAATCCAATAGGTTAAAGTTTAAATACAAATTTTATTCAAAATTTCAATGGTTTTCTAGTTTTTTTCTTACAGAATGTATGTTATGCACACAATAAGAAATATAACTCAAAATTGCATCTAATTTTGCAACTTCTACTTTAATCTTCTGGAGTTTCCCTTCTATTTTTGATTATACTTATTATTCATTGTGGAAAAACCTTGACTGATAGGTACAAATGATGCATCAAAAATGTCCAATGCTTTTACTGATTTGTTATACGTAATGCTGTGAAATTTAGTTTTAAAGGAGAGAAATAAAATGAAGCATTTTTTTTTTGTTGCTAAATATATTAAATTTTAATACTTCATTTCTTATCATTTTATATCTTGTTCTTGAGTTTAAATACATTATCTTAACTATTTATTATTATTATTTTTTGTTCATATAGGTTTTGTTTCAATGTTCAGAACTTAATTTCTGATTTCACCTTAACAAAGAAATTAATCGCTTACCAATTCAAGAATAATATGCAAATAAAAGAAAATAGTTTTTTTCTCTCTCCTAAAATTTATAATACAGTCGGACCTCTAATTAGCAAATTCTCTGAATCCCGAAAAAAGTTCGTTATATGGAAAATTTCTCTCTCTCTTCTCTCTCTCTCGCTATAAATAGAGATATACATCTTTTCAATATACTTTATGCTTGATTCTAGGAAAAAGCTCGTACAATAGAAGTTCGTAAAAGGGAGATCCATCTTTATTTGGTTTATACCATTAAATTTGTTATTGCATATTTTTGTTAGCTCTTTGATCGTTCTTCTACACATTTAATTTTGATAATATTAAAAACTTTAATTTTATTTTGAAAGCTCCAAATTTTATTTTCTTAAAATATATTCTTGACCCTCCCCTCTCGACTTATAAATAAAACGGAATTTGAAGCATACACGATTCTCGGCATAGACAAACAGTTTCGCTGGAGACAGTTATTGATATTGAATAAATATATCCTGCTAAACCAAATATATAAGGATGATTCGGATTAAATTAAGTTAAAGAATATACCTGTTTGACTAGGAAGGAATAACACAGTTTGTCCATGTTACAGATAAATCTAGATTCCTTTTAGAAATTGGTTCTCATTGTGTTCTGTTCTGTTGGGATTAAGGAACCAGTTGCGGTAAGACATGTTTACAGTGAGGCGGAATCCAGTGGTGCACACAAGGAAGCTGGGGTAGGCAGTGCCGATTTAAACTCATTTCGGGCCCTTGGTGCAGAAGATCTACAAGCCCCTTGGCACTGCAGGATCGAAATTTATAACCAGAAAAACTGGTTGTCCAGCTTATCTGGGCTCTTCTGAGACCCTTCGGGCCTCTGGTCCCTACAGCCCCAAGCACCTAATAGATAAACCGGCACTGGGGTGGGGGTTCAATCCTTCCATAGACCAATATATTTTTAATTTTTACCATAGAGATTTTCCCTCGGGGCTTTCGTCTACATATTTATTGGAATATAACCCCTTCCCCCCATAAGAGAGGTCTATGTACGTCACTAGTGGAACCATGGTGTGGGCCGGAAACTCCTTAAGAACCCACACTAACATTCTCCTTCAAAATTGGGGTAGAATCGAGCTAAATTGTACTGTCCCCTGTATGGTGCTCAAGGCTACGGCCAACGACGGCCATCTAGCCCCTTGCCATGATGAATTTCGTGGCCCTGGATCTGACACAGTCGAGATCAGGTGGCATAAAGAACAACAACACAATGCTTCTCTAAATTTGTCATCTTGTTTGGAAAAATTCATTATGTAGTATTTCTTTCGAACCCCACCAGATGTCATGGGTTTGATCCTAGTACCACTAAAGATCCGCCGTGTAGGGGAGCGATGCACGTTAAATCTGTCAAGAGCTCAAACGTCCTCCCGTTGGCGTGGTGTGGTAGTTAGGAGAGGGGGGTGCCAGCTCAGGTGTCGTCCGCGTCACTTGACCATGGCTCAAAATTACGCGGACCGTCGCCAAAAGCCCTCGTGTTGCTAATCAGTGCGACGTTAATATTCTCTCACTCACTCACTCGAACCCCACCAGACATAATCTTCTACGGATAAAGACCGACACCTGGGGTGACTAAAGGTGGTTTCCTTTTTTTCACTCAACATTACAATAAATCGTCCAATTTTCATCACCCACGTCAATACTTTCTTCAAAAATGTTGCATCCTTATTATATTTATGGAACGAGTCACAAACGGAAAAGTGATCCATCAAATTTTTCTCCATTAAATCTTGGGGAATTCATGCATTAAAATGGTTTTGAATGGGGACACAAACACAAGAAAGATTGTCAGCGATTTGAGTACTTGTACTCCTTCCTCCACAATATTTGCCATGTTTCTCGCAAGATAAGTAAAATTTATAAGATATCAAGTACAGTTAATAACTACAAGAATAGGACTGATGGAACTAGAGAGAAAATTGGTGGTAGATTTGGAGGCAGGTTAATCCCCAGCGCATGTGGCTACAGAGCTCAATGTATTACTTAGTGAGATCTGCAGTTTGTAGAAACAGCTTCATGACACAGGATCTATATTAAGAAGACCTGAGAAAGTTCGATAAAGGTGCTCAACAACGAGTGAGAATCATTATTTCGCACTTTCAGCACTACAACACATGTCTGCTACAGCTTCACAATTCTCACGTGAAATGTATGCTGCTACTGGAATCCGAGTTTCGCGGGACTTAATTGCGCGAAGGCTCCATGAGAGAAAACTGTATGCATGCGTTTGTGTCCATTCACTGAACCACAAAGATAGGCCAAGATTTAGCAGGGTGCAGACAATATGCGTATTGTACCAGACTTCAATGGGATCCCGTGCTTTTTACAAATGAATTAGCCTGGAAAATAATTCTCAGCGCTCTGGATGGAGCCTGCATCATTTTTCCGTCATCAAGGAAAAGGATCATTACGGTGGTAAAGCTGTAATGGGGCTTTGAAAGGTTTTGCGGTGGATGGTCACATATTCCTGTTTGTGTTTGACAAAGTTTTCTGGACTGCTACAAGGTATAGATAGGAGATCATAGAGTCTTATGTAGGACTTTTTAAGGGTGCTCTCGATTTTAGGTTCTTGTTAATGTATGGAAACACTCGATCAAATAAGGTTCAAATGATTGACAATTAACAAGAAAGTGAGGATATTCACCGTATGGATTGGCTACAGATATGGATCTTTTGACTATAACCTTATAGATCAGCGGTTCTGAAACTGTGGTCTGTGGATACCTGGGGGTCTGCAGCACCCTCTAGAGGATCCGCGGAGTCTCTCATGTAATCCTGAGATTTCTCTCTTTTACAGACTCCGAAAGGCCCCGTGGAAAAATTGAAACATGTGCCCCATCTAGACTAGATTACTAAACAGTCTCCAATGAAGAAACTCTACTAGAGCTTGTATTTTGATCAAGAATATTAAGTCGAGGAGGATGTTTACACAAAATCTTGGAGGGTCCGCAATGTCACCCTGATATACAAAAAGGGTCACGGCGATTGAAAGTTTAAGAACTGCTACTATAGAACATTTTCTAATTGCCTTTGCGTGAGCTATTACATCTAGCGATCTAAGAAACATTCCGGAGCTAAGAACTGCATTGCAGTATGAGTGGTTTAGACTGCCACAGGGATTCCTCAACTGCTTCCTGTCCAGTAGATTGTTCATACTGTGCGACCTATCTAGCTGTTAGAGGAACCATACCCATACTAGATTCATTTTCACATCTTCAGTTCAATATTACACGAAGATTTTGCACAAATAACGTTCCTGATTATCATGCGTACGTAAAATGCTTTCAAAGTGTATTTTTTTCTGCGTTCTAAATAAATACTCATACCAAACTTTATTAAAGCCTGTTTATTAGTTTTTTTGGAAATTCAACATAATATGCAAATTCTCCTCTTGATTTTTCACACACACACACACACACACACACACACACACACACACACACACACACACACACACACACACACACACACACACACACACACACACACCACACACACACACACACACACACACACACACACACACACACACACACACACACACACACACACACACACACACACACACACACACACACACATCAATGCTCGTGTATACAGGGTGCGGCAAAGAAACCCGGACAAACAATTTTTTACATAACTTTATAAAAAATTAATAAATTAACAAATTATAACAAATAACAATAAGAGTACACTCGTACTAATAAATAAATATAATTCGTTTAAAAGTGACCGCCGTTTGCAGCAATGCAGAGGCACAAACGCTTGCAGAATTTTTCAGCAATGGTCCTCAAATTTTTTTACCTTTAATCTGTCCCCCATTCCAGTAGAAACGATTGATTTAGAAAGTAAAGAGTTTTGTACAGTTTAGTGTAGGCCTTGGACTTTATAATGGCACATACATTGTAATCCATGGGATTGATATCCTGCGCGTAGGGTGGCCATTCTTCAGATGATATCATGTCTGGAAAATTCACCTTACATCACTCCTGTGTCTTTTTGGCCTTGTGAGCTGGTGCAGAGTTTTGTTGAAACGTCCAATTTGCATCTTCGAAATGCTTTTGGGCCCACGGAGGTACAACAGTTTCAAGAATGTCCCTCTGGTACACTTTTTGATTGATTTAATGCCCTCTTCCACAAAAGCCAAAGGTGTTTTGCCACTTGCGCAAATTCCGCCCCAGAATATGACTGACTTTGGATATTGTCGATGTTCAACAATTGCCGAGGTGCTTGGAGAGTCCTCGGACCAGATTCTATCGTTTTGGGAATTATAAACTTATTGAACCGTAAAGAGCTTCTCATCAATGAAAAGGAATCTCTCCCAGCGCTGACTTATGGCCCGTCTCAAAAGTTTTCGGCATTTTCGGAGCCGTACGAGTTTGTTTTTTTCAGTGAGAAGCTGAACTTTTCGCAACTTGTAAGGTTTCAGTCCAAGCTCCGTTTTTGCTATTTACCTCACCGAACTGTCACTTATTCCCATGTCACAAAAAATCTGTCTCATGGAAACCCTAGGATTACTCTGGACTCACTTTTCGATGGTCTTACGATTCATTGAAAAGTTTATAGTGCCTTTTCGCCCACTTATTGGACGTCGACCATTATTGCCAAATTCTTTGAAATGGTAAATTGCATCAAACACTGTTTGCCGAGGTACAATAAGCAAATGAATGACTCCACACTTTTGTTTCCCTTGCTGAAACAATTCTAAAATAGCAGACCTTTTGCTTGAGATTATCAAAAACACATAAATCAAAGTACTAAGAAATGTATTAAAAATATGTTATTATTAAAGTGGTGGATAAAGAAACGTGAAAACACCAATTAAAGGGAAATTCGTTAATTACTGTAGGAGGCAAGAAATTTGTCCGAGTTTTTTTTCCCGCACCCTGTATATACTCGAATTTTGAGTTTCTGAAAAATAAACGGTTAAAGGTTTAAGGAAATTTGGAATGAATATAGACATTTATAACACAGAAGAGATACCATTTAAAATTCATTTTAAAAACTCATAAAAATCTTATTGAAAAATATTCACATTCTCTTTCTGCTTTAAAAGTTTCGCTTAGATAGGACTGCTGGCTTTTTTTAGCAATGCAGGACTAAACTTATTTTATGGGCATCTAATTCCAAATTTATTTTATGGCCAACTTGAAAAGAATTTTTAAAGTAAAAGAGATTTCATACTGCGCATATTCCTTTAATCCTCTTTCAACTTATCTTCCATAAAAGCGAATGAAATAAGCATTAAGTAAATATAGAAGTTCTTTAAAAATGTAGCTTTATGTTCTTTTAAGTGTTTGTTTTATGCTTCTTTTTTCGACGCGAAGAAAAGATTTTTTTTTTATTATTTTGTGAAGAAGCTCTTTTGAATTTTTCAGGTGCCTTTTTATGTTTTTTTGGGGCTCAGTACATCTGATATTTTAATTTTTAAAAATCTTATGGGGATTTTCTTTGCATTCTTTTATTTATGTACTTATTTTTATTTTTTCTAAATGACATAGATATGTCTTACATTATATTTCATATAAGGATATAAGTTTTTTTTCTCTCCAGTTTTGTTCTCTTTTCTTTCTGCATTAGTTTTTGATTAATTATATAAATACGAATAATTTTTCAATTTTAATCAGTTTATTTACTTGCATTATTTGTTGTATTGTTTAATATTTTTCAATAAAAATAATTATTTTTTAAGAATTTTTATATTAAATTTGCCCTAGAAAAATGAATTAAAATACATAACTGTATCGACTTCAGAATTAATTTTTTTAGCGAGGGAGAGGAGAGGGTCATAGCAACCTTGCGAGGGAAATTTAGAATTTGAAATTGGTGCGTTGACGGTTCGAATTTGATTTATACTAAAGAACGCTGATTTGTTCCATGCCAAACCCGTTTGTTCTAATTTACTACAATATTAAGTGTTAAAATATAAAATAGAAAGAGCGAGAATTTTTGTCTATAACGCCCCCTTATTCTCTTGGGAGTCCGTTTTCGCAAAAACCGTTTTTAGTGGATCTCTACTCAACAAACGAAACATGTCTACTGAATTTCAAGTCTGTGCATCTAACAGTTCTTGAGATCTCATGATGAGTGAGTGAGTTGCTTCTCTCCAAAATGTGTACAAGCGGTATAGGCAAGTCTCTTTAATCTGAAAAGGCGAACGGGGAGCGCTACAGCTACACAAATGAGGCAACGGTATGGTAAATTGAGATTACACCCGATCTAGTGCAAATGACGTCAACGCTCCCAGTGGCAAAATTTGGAAGTTATGCATTGCAAATCAAAAACAAAAAGCGATAGAGTAATATTTCCAGTTATAAAGTCTTAGAGCATCAATTAATTAGTTCGAAACGACATTTGGTTCTCTCGGATGGGATAAATTGTCGCCTGTGTACCTAAAAATGTCTGATACCGATGCACTCCATTTTGTGTAAATGTTTGAAAGTAATATATAAAAGAATACACATAGTATGATGCACATAGTACACACAATTTTACGACATAAAAATTTCTTAATACTCGAAAATTTCTTAGTTTTTTTAATTGTCATTACACAAATTGAAAAATAAAAGTGAAATGCTAATGAGTTGGTGGAGATTATGGATCTTTTAACGCAACATGTGAAATTGCCTGCTTTCAAATAATTTCATAAGCATCGGATATTTTCTTTGAACCTTCCCAAGTAAAGTTCAAATTCAAAAATTGATAAAAATAAAACGAATGCATTTAAAATAAAATAGCAATTTTTAATAAACAATACTTTTTATCAATTTTTTATCAATGCTTTAAAAATTTTTAAATATAAAAAAAGCAAAAATCATATTAAAAATTAATGACACAAATTAAACAAGAAGTTTAAAAAGAATTACTCTGTATTCAATAATGAAATATATGGCTTAAATTTTAAAATCACTTTTGGTAAAGATGATTTTTATATTTTAGAGATTTGTCTCTCCAATGCAACTCCGAAACAATTCCATGACTCTCGAAGATATCTTTCTAGAGGAAAGAAGTATTGTTTTTAGAAATTTAAAGGTTATAGCAAAAAATTTGTCCTGAGTCTCATCAATTACGAAGCGTGTCCGGAAATTAAGTATCGTTTTGGAACTCGCATGAAAAAATCTCAAAATTTATTTTTAAGTGAAAGAGAGTATGTCGGAAACTATCTTTCCACATAATTACCAACAATGTTCAGACATTTATCTTATCGGGAAACCAGTTGGTCTATACCCTGTGACGGTTCTGTCCACGACTATACTAATACCTTGTGGACTATTCTGGGGGAAAATAATTAATTCAACCAACCTTCGCCGACCAAGAAAGCGTGATTATGTAAATGAAGTATATTATATAAATTCTGTTTTCGCGAGTTTGTTGGTTGGCACGTTGGAGTTAGCAAGTAGGAGTTATAACATAGAGTTCGCGAGTTAGTTGAAGATTGAAAGAGAGTGGGATTAGTAAGAGGTCTTGGAGTTGTCCAGGAAAAAGATTACAGAGCGTAGATCCCACGACGTTGATCAAGCCCGATAAAGATCACCTGCAAGTTTCCAGTGTAGGATCCGATGCATAAAAAGTACAAGTATTGTGAGCTTGATTAATTAGAAGTTAGCTTATTAGTGTGCAACGTATCAGTTGAGGGTCCATAATAGTATCCAAGTGTTATAGAATCTCACTCCACGCTCTACTATTTAATCACTTAATTTAATCAGATTGTTATTGTGTCTGATTGATATTTGGGACCAATAAATTAATTAGATTTAAATCATGTCTGTGGATCATTCAGTTTATCCCACACACCTAGCCGGGTTTACAGGTAGACAAGGGGGTTCAGATGTAAGCAGGAACCGACCGCTATTACAAACCTCTTCAAAGAAAAATGCCGCCAGTGAAGCGAGTCACTCCTGACCAGCTGTTAATGTAAACTCATCACAAAGCATTCTTTCTTGGGAACAGTCTGTTTTCACGAATTTTCTAATTCACTTTTGCAACCAAACCATCATTGACAACAGAAAGTCGCTTACGCCGTGCTTCGCCAGGAACACTGGTGCACCCATCACTCGAACTCATTTTCTCCCCAAACCATTACACTCATTTTATTTTCCATATAAATCTCTACAAGTTAAAGACGCATTTCAACTGCAGCTGAACATTCCTTGTGTTCCAAAAACGGATTACAGAACTCTCTTTACTACCGCCGGGATTAACAATCGTCTTAAATATTTTGAATGCTCGCTAACTCGTGTTATAATAATAAAATAAATTTTTTTTTAATGTACCGTGTTTTTATAACGGACTAAAAAGTATAAAATAAGTTGTCTAATCCTTATGAAGGATAAAACCCCACATACAGATTTCTAACTTTTTCTAAATTATCCTGACAATTCATACTTGGTAACATATGGCAAATTTTTGTTGCCAACACTAAAAATGGTCGATAGCTGTGTCTCTAAATGAATGACACGACTCAAGAAAACAACTCAGTAGACTGCTAAAGCTCTTTGTTTTTCACCCACACACTGTACACAAACAGTTACACTACAAAAAAGCGTGTGGCCGGAACCGCGTCACAAGCGTTTTCACCCGTTAGGTGTTGAGATGTTTCCATCCTTCACTTAACAGTAACTTTTGATAGCTATTAAAATACTTGTAGGGTTTGATACGAAAAACATGGGGCGCATGCAGCAGATAAATCAAATAAAAATTTTATTCCATCGCAAATAATGTGAAGCGATAATTATAAGTTCTTTTATTGACAACTATTCTCTCACTCTTTATAGTTATGTATTGCATGTGCAACATGTTTTTCGTTTCCAGTCTTAAAAATATTTTAATAGCTATCAAAAGTTGTCAAGTATGAATTTTCAGAATAATTTAGAAAAAGTTAGAAATCTATGTGTGGTTTTATCTTTCATAACGATTAGAGAAATTATTTGATACTTTTTAGCTCGTTATAAAAACAAAGTAAATTAGTTTTAAAAAAATTTTATTATTATTTTCTGCTTTTTAGAGTTATATGAATGAAAATTTGGAACTGATTTTAAATACTTTGATGACGTAATTATAGAAACATGTGATAAATTTCATATTTATCTGTCTTTTTTTCTTCTGGTTATATCTGAAATAGAAAAATGTCATATCTACTTACCAATAATACATCAAACTATTCAATTATTATTTTAGAAATAAAATAACGAAGCAACGAAAATAATTTTTTATAAAACTTATATTCAAATATTAAAAACAATCAATGTCAAATCCATTTGTCAAAACTTTAAATACATGCTAGAGGTCTTAATTGTCGCATACGTTCCATCTCCTTCATTGCACGTTGTCTTGCCTGTGAGTTTCGAGCAATCAAACTTTACTATTCTCAATCCATCCAATGATCTGACACAGCTTAATGGGACATATACCTTTCCTTTAGCAAATAGTGCAGATCCGAGGTATACAACAGCATGGTCTACTGTACATCCTTGCATTTTGTGGACTGTGCAGGCCCAGCATAGTACTGGTGGAAGTTGTGTTTGCTCGATTGTTCCATAATTTCGAAGTGCTGCATTGATTTTGGCTTGATCAAATGAATTCCATCTTTACCAAAGTCGATACGAACAGATGGAATGTCAGTATCGTAGATCTGATCACGGCGAAATAACGGCCAAACAATTTCAGTTATAATACCTATTGCACCATTTATATGTAAGTCCTTGTTCTATATTAATATTCAAGCGAAGCATCACTCTCGTTCCGTTGAAAATTTCGAACCCTTTTTGTAACCCTCCAGTCTTATTGATATCACCCGATGCAGTGTTGTCCATGTTTACATTATCCGCATTTCTCGTCGCATTTATCAGAATATCCTGAGACCGACTTTTGAATACTCGCACTTCTTTGACTTGATATCGGTCAAGGACAGCTGTGTTGTGTGCATCAACTTGCGCACGAGTTGGGTATATGCGGATTGCTCTATCCAAATCAAAGTCGCCAGATGCTTCTATTTACTTTTTTCATTGTCTCCCACTTTCTTTGCATAAAATGATTCAAAATTAATTGCAAATTCAAGTAGACACATATTTAGAAATTCATAGCCCTGTTCTTGATGTCTTGGGGGGCGATTAGCATATCGCTCAAATAAGTTTGTGCAAAGCCCTACTGCTTGTTTTGCAGGGGTTTTTTTGCGGGCCCCCCTGACCTGGGGTGGCCCCAGAGCACCGAAATTGAATACATAGACGCAACTCGTCCCGTTCTATCGACAGGTGGTCTTTGTTCATGTAAATTCGTTTAAGTTCCGGAGTTACGGGGCCCTGTCGAAATAGGGGCCGCTTCTTCGGGGACCGGGTTCGAGACTAGGACATTGTTTACATTTTCATGCATTGTCCTCCACTTCTGAGCTATGGTTCAAATTTCAAGTCTCTGGCACATCGGGAAGTCAGTTTAAAATCAATTACAAAATTCCACCCGGACAGACTGACAAGAAAGCGAATTAATAAAATCATGGTAACCTGAGGGCCTCTCTTTGACCCCAGAGTCACGAAACTAATTACGTAGACGCAACTCGATCCTTTATATCGATAGGTAGTCTTTTTTTGTATAAATTTGTGTAAATTCCGGAGTTACCCTGTCGAAATCAGGGCTCACCTCTTCGGGGGCCCGGGTTCGAGACTAGAACTTCTTTTCCCCATTTTCATGCATTGTCACCCATTTCTGAGATATGTTTTAAATTTCAAATCTCTGGCTCATCGGGAAGTTAGTTTAAAATCAATAACAAAACTCCACCTGGACAGACATACGAGAAAGCGAGTTAATAAAAGCATTATAAAAATAACCCAATCCGGTGGTATAAGCGTCACTGAATTGACAGTCAACCAGAGATAGTGAGCGAAAGTGTTGAACTGTGTAGCGGTATCTAAGTAAGCCAGTAACAGCCTCCAGACAGGAGTAATCACTTCTGTCTAGTGGTCATGTTACTGGACTACGGATCATGAGGTACCAAGTTCGAATTGGTGACCTTGGCTGAAAAGAAAAATGCAAACCTTTTGATGTGTCGTGGCGCCTTCTACTCGCAAGAAGAGCAAGCAAAGTCGTCAGAGACCCACTCCACGCAGCAAGCAAAGTCGTCGGACCCTCCATGAAGCTAAGTCCTCAGACTCACTTGACGCAATAATAACAGTTCACCATAATAACAAATATCTCGTTCGTTCGACTATCCACCGACTCACTGGGGAGGGAGTACTGTGGCGGTATCTAAGTAAGCCAGTAACAGCCTGCGGACAGGAATGATCACTTCTGTCTAGTGGTCATGTTACTGGGCTTACGGATGAGGAAGAACCGAGTTCAAATCTTCCACAACTGTAGTACTGTAACCACAGTTGCGGTAGAACGAAACGGTACTTAGTTTCTGAACACGCCTCGTTTAATATTTGAAATTTGATGTACTTTTAATTATAAAAACTATTGATTTTTTTATAAAGTTGTTTTATTTATAAAAATACTAAATTAAAGTTGCTATTAAAGCCCCATAAGGACATTTCGTCCATTAAATCGAGGACGGAAGCAAATATTTTATCCAAACAAGAATAAAAATACGTATTAAAACATTAAATGATAATCTCAAGCACATCCACAACTTTTTCTATTCGAAATGAAAAACATTTTACATATTTTTTTGTCATCTATGTAGTATAAATTATTTTTAAAATCTTTTAAAAAGTTTCATTTTTCCAGTTCACTAGGGGCGGCGGTGTGTGATTTATATTTTCATATACATTTTCTATTTTCTCTTTGCAATCCATTTTCTTAAAATATTTGTTACATCAACGCATAAAAAAGCAGTTAATCTATTATTCATAAACAACACATATGCATTATCTGGTCCATTTTTAATTCTTTCTCGGGAAACAAGCCGTAAAAATTGTGTTAATCCTATAATAAAATGCATTCAAAAGCCACTGATGTAATTCTCTTAGAATATTTAATTATACACTGGCGGCGGGCTTAGGGATTTGTGAGTTTTTATGTATGCATAAGTTTGTTAAAACAACCCACGCTGAATGAGAAAATCGAACTGCAATGCGAAATCTCTTGTTCTCGAAAGCGTCCCACGCTGATTAAACCACCCACTCTTACTGCATAAAGAGTTACAGTTTTGTATATTTTCTCATCTCTTTCGATTTGACAATGTTGTAAATATTCAAAAGTAGAACTAAAATATCCAAATGCGTCATGTTTATGAATTTTGCAAGGCATATTTATAAGAAATGTATAAAGATACTTCATTCACAGAGGATTACTTTTCTTGCGAATTATTGATTTTCCTACTGATGATATATATTTTATTACTAAATTTCTTTTAGTGATATCAGTTTATGTTTGTCCCATATAAAATATCTATTTATGTTTATTTCTTACAAAAAATCAATAAGTTTTTTAAAAAAAATTATAAGTATCCGGCAACTTTTTCCCCATGAACTTATTGTTTTATTGGATCATATATATATACATATCTATATGAAATGAATGAACATTGAAAAAAGTCATTTGGAGGAAAGGTGTTCTAAGCAACTTATTGGCCGTACTCGTTTTACGCACAGGTATTTGTTGTTGCGGGAAGTTGCTCCTGAATGTCCTTCATGCAAGGAATTCTACACTGCTCGTCACATTTTAGTAGATTGTCCAGTTTTTAATCATCATCGCATCACCTTTTTCAATTAATCTCTTTTAACTTTATCTGACTTGAATTTTTTTAATGTACATTTTAAAGTATTTTAATCAGAACCGTTACACATATGCAGGCTTGGATATATATAAATATACACCCATGAACAAAAATTAGCGCACCAAGAAAGAGTCGTCAAAATGAAACGAAATTTTACATACGTAATGATTATTTTGATATAAGTAAATGATTAGAAAATCAAAGAAAAACGATCATCTATTTTAGAGAAAAAGGCAAAAGAACGGAGGATTTAATACCCTGTTGAACCTTCTCTAGCACGAATGCACGATGTGATACGATCGAGCATTGAGGCATACAAGTTCTGTATGATGTTTTGAGACATATCGTTCCATATTTGCTGTAACCTTACCTCTAGTTCGCTCAAACTTCCCAACCAGTTCTTCAAACTTGGATGCCCAACTCGCCGTCCCAAATGATCCCAGATATGCTCAATTGAAGACGAATCGGGGAGGCCAAGGAAAGGTAGCAACAGTGTGGAGACAGTCTTGTGACACCCTTGCCGTGTGAGGCCGAGCATTGTCTTGTTGAAAAATGGCTCCTGGGAGCCGTTGCATGAGAGGCAACACATGTGGTTGCAGGATATCGTCGACATACCGCTGGGCTGTCATGGTGCCACGGATCAATACTAGGGGTGACCGTGTATTGTAGGCAATGACACCCCATACCATCACACCAGCTGTGGGAGTGGTGTATCGCTGTAAAACAAAGGCAGGATTGAGGCGTTCACCACGGGGTCTCCACACACGAACACGATTGTCACTGCTGAGATTGAATCTGGATTCGTCGCTAAAGACGACCTGGTTAGATTCCGCAGCAGTCCAGTTTCCTCGTGCGCGGCACCACTCCTAACAGAGGCGTTGATGGGTGGGCGTCAAGGGTAGCACACGTAATAGGCGCCACGATCCCAAATGTCCTTCCGCCAGGCGCCTTCGTATTGTTCAAAAAGACGCAGGGCCCCTAGTGAAGGTGTGCCTGGATGGCGGCTGATGAAGCAGTTGGCTGTACGCATGCATTTCTTACGATGTTGCGGCCTTCTCCACGACTGGTCTGTCGAGGGCGTTCTGAGCCTGGTCTTCGTGTAACTGACATCTCTCGGATCCACTGGTCCCCCTCCTCATAACACAATCAGAACGGCCTAATTGACGAGCTACTCGCCAAGCTGACCACCCAGCTTCCATCATGCCGATGATTCCCCCCTCTCAAACAGCGATTAGCTGCTCATATTGTCTTCGAAAACGGCGTAATGGCATGTGTACCTTAGCACTTCCTTTGTAAACAATTTAGTACACTCAAGCAAGGTTTGGTTACCTGTTTTATACTCTACGGAAAACGACGTTCAACGCCCTCTACCAGCTATATCTAATGCGCAATCACGCGTTGTATTTCTAATCTTTTGCATACCTCCCCGACATGTACCTTCATGCCAAGTTTCGCTACGATCCCGCAATTATTTCTTGGTGCGCTAATTTTTTTTGTCCATGAGTGTATATTACTTTCTGTTGTATTTGTTTTATGTTAAAATAGTAATATTTGCAAGCCAAAGTTCAGCCACATTAGAAAAAAAAATATTTGCAAGCAACGCCGTTCCTTACATTTTAATGGCGATTCATTGGAAACTTGGCGGAATCTTGGAGATAGAACCAAGGCGGCATCATTGTTGATGACTTGGTGACCATTTTTGGCCAGTTGGCGACCATATGGATCTTTCTAGAGATTACTGGAGAAATCTACTAATATCACGATCTATGACGTAAGTGGATCTTTTCGAAAGATTTGTGAGGCATATAAATAGAAACTAAGTGATTTTGTCTTGACCATGGAAGAGTCGACCAGCAATTAATGATTACTTCGACTATTGAGTAGGACGAGCGAGTGCTTGGGAATAATCTTTAACGAACTTGTATTTTAGACACTGATAGTTGCGTCTGAACGTTGTAGAAGGCGTGAAGGCCTTCTGAGATTTAATCTGTGAACATTAAATCTCAGAAGCTGTATAATGCTGTATCCTGTAATTCAAGGATTATTTTTCGGCAATAAATTTTCATCGCTTCTGTAGAACTGCCTTGCTCTTTGAAGCTGATTGCATAAAATCCTCGAACCCCAATATATGGAACATTATGTTTTATTTCACACATATCGTAATAATTTTTTTCAGAAAGTTTTTAATAGTATTTGAAGCGAAAGAAAGAATATTTGTTTCATTCATTTATATGAAAACTTCGGTCATAACTTTCTCAGGCAGAATGTATCCTTTTTTAATGCATGTTTCAAGTGTTTGGAAAAAAAAATCTTATTACTTGAATGTATTTTTTTAATGCATGTTTGCACGAGCTACAACAAGCTAAGTTATTTTACGCTTTGGCTCATGATTTTGAGCAATGCTTTCCCACTAACTTTGAGCACGGAAAATAAGAAATATATTTTTTATGTTACAGTTTATAAAAACGTAATTAGTGTCTTAATGTATAAATTCTGAAAGATATTGATTCAATAAAAAAACCCTATTCTCATTTCGATTTATTTGTTAATTAATTGAATTGGTTTAAGAAGCATTAGAAGCAATACTATTAGTGATGACCTAGGATTTCGAACTAAACCAAATAAAGTTAGAAGGCGCCACGTCGTCTTATTTCTTTAGGTTTATGTGTTTTATTTTTCAGTTGAGTGTGTGTACGTTGTGAAAGAGATAGAGAGTAGGAGAGTAAGTGAGAGAGCTTTATATTAATGCCGTGGTAGACCTCGCCATTTTGACCCTCGATCAAGTGTCGAGGACGGCATAGGAGTTGTTCCCCCTTTCCAAACTACCACACCATACCAATTAGAGGACAGATTTAATGTGCATCAGTCCCTTCTATATGGCGAGTCTTCAGAATCTCCAGAACTCGAGCCCATGACACGCTAACCATGAATACGCGACCATACTCATTAAGCTACCAAGGTTACAGGAGTGTGAGAGTGTATATGTATGTGAAAACGGGAAAGAGAGTGTGTGAGAGAGAGTGGGGAGAGTATGTGAGCGAGAGAGTGTGTGAGCGAGAGTGTGTGAGTGAGAGAGTGTGTGAGAGAGGGAGTATGATAGAGAGAGAGAGGGATGGAATTGAAAAA
This sequence comes from Trichonephila clavata, assembly GCA_019973975.1. NCBI lineage: Eukaryota > Metazoa > Arthropoda > Arachnida > Araneae > Nephilidae > Trichonephila > Trichonephila clavata. The sequence goes on from BMAO01025328.1 coordinate 27,721, forward strand.
AATGTAGCTTAACTAACATCGAATTCTACTTATCATTGCAACTATTTATTAGTTCTAAACTCAATACTCAAGATTAACATGATTTATTTTTGTTAATCTTGAGTTAAGTTTTGTCATTCTAGATTTTTACTGTATATTATCAAAGTAATATAAGAATCACCGATTATAATTATTTATTTATATTTTTAATTTCTCTTCACGAGAGTAATAGAATTCAAATACGGTAAAAATTCATCATCTGAAACCAGTTTGCGCATCGACACTTCAACCGAAATTTCATTGTCCACCCCCTTAACAACGTTTTTCAACACATTCTTGTGGCCACGTTAGCCAAGTGGTCAAGGTATCGGATCATGTTAGGCATGTCATGAGTTCGAGCTCAGTACCACTAAAGACCCGCCGTATAGGGGAGCGATGTACGTTAAATCTGTCGAGAGCTCAAACGTCTTCCCGTTGATGTGGTGTGGTAGTTAGGAGAGGAGGTGCCAGTTCAGGTGTCGTCCTCGTCACTTGACCATGGTTCAAAATTACGAGGTCCGTCGCCAAAAGCACTCGTGTAGCTGAACAGTGCGACGTTAATATTCTCTCACTCACTTACGGGGCTTCGGATCAGCCCCGTATCGTAAAATTTCAAAGATTCCGTCTGTATAGATGCAGGTCAAAATAATGAAAGTGTTTTAAGAAGAAATATTAATTGTCAATCGTATTATCACCTTTTAAACGTATTGCTACGATATTAATTCGTATCATCATTACTTAACGTATTGCTTAATAAAAATAAAAAAATATTTAGCAGTTAGAGAACATAAAAAGTATTTTTTTTTCACATGGTCTTTTTTTAATTTCCATTTTCAGAAAAACTAGCCAATTGTTTATATAATGGTAAGAATAGCTGACGCACCCAACCTACCCTTTCTCACATAGAGAAAACACTTTTTTGTTTGTTTTATTTCTATTAACCACAAGTGTATTAATTTTTAGGGTTGCACCTTAATCTTTTAGTCGCTAAATCTGGAATTAGTCGGGAAATGGTATATGGAATTAGTCGCCAAATCTGAATATGGTATATGCAATAAGTCTCCCAAATCTGGAAGTGGTATACGGAATTAGTCTCCAAATCTGAAAATCGTTATTCCTGATGGATAATGGATCAAAATTATGAAATTATTATATTACTATCGGTCCTGGACAAGTGTGAAAAATTTTGAATTAATCTGATCTTTTAAAGTGGGTAAAAATCGAGTTCCAAGATTCCGTTACATACAAGTAAAACTTATAAAAGCGTGTTGATAATATATGAACAACAAAAAAATTATAAGCAGATAATGATGAAGATAAAGAATACGATGAATGTTTGCAAGAAGTATATATTTGAGACAAGAAATGCAAGAGATTCCTATTGTTTAACACGTGAGGGGCACAGAGTCACCCCAGGCTCACATAATCTTTAACTCTGGGAAAACTGTTTATTTGTTACCAACATCCAACCATGTTATTATCCACCTATACGACAATCTTCATGGAATTAAAATGTATTTTTCGCATATCTCCCTCTTTTTTGGGAGTGGCAAACGTTTTTTACAATCTTAATGTATTTGGGGTGACCGAGTTCCTTGGAATAAACATGCTACATTCCCCCTCCCCCTCATGAACGACTTAGTGGTTTTAATTGCTGTGTTGTACGACTCATTATGGTTTATGTAAATGTAATTGAATAGAATAAAAAAAGAAATGGACATATGCGATCTCTCTATTGACTGAAGTTGAAACTGATAAAGCAATCCAGAGATGAAATAATGGATAGAAATCATGACAGCGAAAATAAATTTGAACAAAACGAATACCAAACGTTTGAGTTGAAAGAACATTTTCAAATGCTACCTAAAAAATTACATCAAGAAAGATATGAAGCCACAAGAAACGCTGCGCCATATCGAAAAGTCACAAGAAAAAAAAAAAGTTTAACATGTTATTTGTCGATCTTTAAATATGAACAATAAAAGTACAATAAGTTGAACACAATATCACAGTTTGATCTGCCAAAATCGCTCTCGTAATGATAGTAAAAAGTGTTTGTGATTTGTGTCCTTTATAAAAGTTAAGCATGTTTGAAACATTTTAGTTCAGCTTCGTTGAATTTTTTCAGTTTGATCGAAAAATTTAAAACTCCTTAAAAGTATGCAAGTATACTTTCTCTTAGCTAAATTATTCACTAGAATTACAATTTTTATCGTGTACAATAAGAATAATTTTAAAAAAAGGATTGGGGTGGCTCAGTAACCTCACGTGACCATTAACACTAGTATCGAGTGCGCGACTTCTCTCGGACTAATCAGAAAGAGTTATACGTAGCTAAAAGTTAAACATTTCTGTTAGTAATAATAGAACAATTGTGTTGTATGAATAACACAGCAGTGTCTTTTAATTACACTATAAAAAAATTAGGGAACTAACAAATAAAAATAACTCGTTGACGGCTTGAAAAAGTATTTGACAAGAATCATATTCTTTTACCATCTGATTGCAAATAATTATATGTTGCTATTTGTTGTGGTCGCATAGCTATTATATTTTTTATGAAGCCACAGTTTCCTAGTGGCAAAGTTTCCTACTCTGAAGTGATAATTACGAGTTTGTGACACGTTCCCTCACATAACTATCGAGTCGCTCCCTGGTTAAGGTTGCTATCATCATAAACTGGGGTGCTGAAAATCTAATAGGAAGTTTGAGTCCCGTTTTTGTTAAATACTCCCGTAGAGAATTATTAGATTGTTTTACTTTTAATAAATTAGAGCTTCTAAAAGACGGGGGTGGGCGGATTTTTCCAGCATATGGGCTGCTTCTAATGCTTTAAAAGTGTTGCGGTTCAACCAGTGACGTAGATGTGGCCATTCTGTATTAAAATTGTATGTTTTCTTCTCTTAACACTTGTTTTCGACATTGTACTCCGAAAACACAAGTAACACAAAATTATCAATTTCAATGGTTGAACAACTATGAGCGACTACTAGACCGTGGAGCATTGACGCTATAGATTCCCGTCTCACACAGCGGGACATGAAGAGCGTTCAAGAGAATTAATTAGATAAATGTTGATATTTATCTAACAGGATTAATAAGTTTTATTGCTCCTCGGGTTTAGTTAGCAGAGTGCATTCTCATTATAGTTCTCATAAATTCTCATAAATGTTAAAGGCTAAATAAAAGGGGTTAACTTTAGATGATGCCTGTTTCTTACTCGAACCCTCGCACACTCGCAGTTGAAGGGGACCGCGACAACTTTATTAATGAAAATAAGAAACATTTGCTTCAACATACTTTGCCAACGGAAAACAATTTTTTTTTTATGCCGGCGTCATAAAATTCAGCAGTTTGGGAGCGACACACATATTGAATGCCGTTTCAGCATCCCTTGGATTTCTGAAGCATTTCTCCTGTACGAAGTTATCCAGATGTTTGAAAAAATGATAATCCGTACGTGAGAGGTCAGGTGAATATAGTGAGGGTTCTAGAATTTCGTAGCCCAACGCGTGCAGCTTTTGACGAGTGATCATTGAAACATGCGGTCTAACATTGTCGCGGAGAAAAATTGAGCCTTTTCTATTGACCAATGTCAGGTGTTTATGGGCAAGTTTCTGGTGCATTTCGTCGACTTCATTGCAGTACTTATTTATTGGGGTGGTTTTGCCTGGTTTTAGAGAGCTGTGGCGAGTCAAATCGGCAGAGGACCACCAAACAATCACCATAATCTTTTTTAGATGGAGGTTTGGTTTCAGGAAGTGTGGAGCTTTGTAGGCATCCAACCACTGCGTTGAACGTAGCGTATTATCCACCGTCGACACACAATCCACTTTTTTGTCCCACATTACAATTCAATTGAGAAATGGATCGTTTTGGTTGCGCAGAAGTGCAGAAGAGATGTTTCAAGCTTTTATGTTTTTGATCCGCATTCAACTCTTGAGGAACCCATTTACCCGTTTTTTTTTAAAATTTTGCAAATCTTTTTTAGGTGACGGGAAATGGTTGTAGGAGTCACGCCTAGTTTTTGTGAGTAAACTCAGTATTGCCGGGATTTTTCTCAACTATTGCTCGTAGGACTTCGTTGTCAGCAGCTGTTTCCGGCCTGTCTGGTCTTCACTTGTGAGACTCCAGTCACCAGATTCGAATTTAATGTAACAAGTCGAATGATACATTCGTTTGCTGAGCCGTCTCCAAACGCGGCATTGATGTTTCGGGCAGCTGCTACAGCATTATGATCACTCTTCCCCCTTATACAAAAATAATACACTAAAATCTCAAGTGTTCATCCTATTATTAAACATATAAAATTATAGAAAAACAACATTTTGAATTAAAACATATCAAATGAACTAGAGCAAAGTTTTAGCTTAAAAATGATACATAATATATGGATATATAAAAAAGTCTTATTAGAAAAAATATCTCAAAAACGCACTGGTGGAAATCGGACATTTCATATGTTACAACTTAATACAAAGTCTATCCCCAATTGCCTACATGTTAAACAGAAGAACAACTTTAATATATTTAAGCAACCTATCAATAAAACTTGAAATAACAAGCGTGAGATACAGCTGAAGTGTCCTCCTAGTTGCTTAGATGTGGTTCATCTTTAAAAATTCTCGTAAAGTTCTGTAAAGTAATGTTTGTTTTAACTAAACAAATCTACAAAATACTGCTGCATATTAAGTTTAGATGAGTTTCCAAGTTTTTAAATTTCATCGTGAACAAATGATATATATTAACTCAAATATTCTCTCTTTCCATTTGAAGTGTTCATAATTACAATTTTTTAATGCAAATATATAACCAACGGGAGTTATGAAATAAATAAGATAAACACCTTCTAATACAAACGTTTTTAGCACGTAACTACATGAATTTTTGTACTCTCTACAAAACTTCTCTCTTACTACAAGTATCAGATTTTTATTTGACTCCAGATGAAAATGCATCATTGAAGGTAAATTTGCATAAAAAGTGATCAAAGCACTTCACAATTTACTTTTTAGTTCACACTTTGCCAATCATATCCTTTCAATTCAAAGGAACAAAACAGGGCAAATTTCTTTTCAAACATATATTTCTACTATCTATATTCATTTGTAAGCACTTGTATTCTTAAATAAATTATTCGAAAGCAACAAGCTACTCTGAACAAATGCATTCTATAGTATATGATGACAGAATTTTTCAGCTTTTTAGAACTAAAAAGCAGATTCGACAGTCGAAGAGCTTTTTGATTTATTAAATTACATTTTCAGTATTCTTTTTGATATAAAAAACTCAGCAGAGATGAAATAAATAGAAATCCAATTTACAAATTCTTTTATAACAGTGACGTAAAGTTAAGATAACTTATAGAATTTGTTTGATTAACTATGAACTATAAAAATAATGCTGCATATTTCACGCTGTGCAGACAAAGGAAAATAAATTTATTTCTAATGTTCAAATATAATTTTTTTCTTCTTGAATCTTAGAATTTATTTAGTCAGTGAACAAAAATTTAACACAAAAGAAATTCTAAATAATGCATGTCAGAGGGAATTGTGAAAATGGTGTTTATTAAAATTTAATGTGATAAAGAGTTTAAAATAAGTACTTCATAAAATATTTCATGAATTTTTGTGATTAAAAAAGAATTATGCCGTTATTTTCCATTAATGACCACACATAATATGCAAATTTGAGACTCAAAATGATTTATTGGAATTGAAATAAGACAGGAAATCAAAATTTACCTTTTTAGAAAAAAGCAAAATAAGCATTTTTAAAGATAAATACACGAGCAAAAATAAAGGAAATGATTTATTACCGTGTAAAACCCTAAATACTACAACATTTTCCCCAGCTGTGAATTTTTACATTTGATTAAGTTTTGCTTTAGACTTTCCTTTAAAATGAGACAGGAGACTTCAAACAACTTTTGTTCTTAGTGAATTTCACAAAAAAACTTTATTTTATCCAATAAGATCTTTTTTTAATATCTGACAATAAAAATGTATCTATCTAAAGTTTCCATTTGTTAAAAATTTCTATTTATTTTTTACATGTAAAATAGTTTTATAGTATACGATGGAAATTCAAAAAATAAAGGACTTATGCAATTTCTCTTTCCAAGGTTTGGCAATAGCGCTAGTATCCTGCGCTGAACAAGGGGCAGTTGGCAACAGTTCTATGCTACTTGTCACTCGTCTTTCCTCGTTGTCGTTGAAGTGTAGGAGACCGTTCAACATGGCAACTTCATTGTCAATCTACACCAAGGATGAAAGGAGGGCAGTGATTCTCTTTTTGTTTCCAAAAGGTGTGAAACCTTCTGAAATTATTCGTCGTATGCAAGCGCAATATGGTGACAGATGTTTATCACGAAGCAAAATCTACGATTGGATAGAACGCTTCAAACAAGGGAGAGCTTCTTTATGTGACGATGAAAAATCGGGTAATCCATCGATGTCAACCACTGTGGGACGTGGTCGTTGAGGATATAGAGATAAAAGGGATGAATAGTATCCAGCGCAGGTATCACACTTTCAGCAAACAAAAAACGAGTCACTGCTCTCCTTTCCTCTTTGGTGCAGATAGACAATGAAGCTGCCATGTTGAACGGTCTTCTAAACTCCAACGACTACGAGGGAAGGCGAGTGACAAGTTGTATAGAAGTATTGCCACCTACCCCTCATTCAGTTCTGGATACTAGAACTGTTGCCAAACCTTGGAAACGGAAATTGCAAAAGTCTCTTTACTTTTTAATTTTTCCATGTACATAATTAAATCTTTGTTCGACTACTCTTTACTGTTCATAAATTTTTTTAAAGTTTCTGCTTCTGTACTTGTATTTATAATTAAAGAATTGAGAAATTAATATTGATTTTATTGGATTGAAAACAAAGAACATCTTTGAGTGTATGTTTAAATTTCTCGAATGGAGTTTTAATAAATTATACATAGGTTAAAGAGGTTTGAGTAACTAGTGCCTCTGTTTTCTCTTTTGAGGTAACTTCTCTTAAGATGTAGTCGAACATGTTTAAGATTTGTGCAGTCATTACAAATCTACAAATAGAGCATCCAGAGCTTAAAATAATATGAAATTGTTAATTCCTCAGATAATGTTGGAATGGATCATGTTAAACGAAGAGGAAAAATTAAAATCCCCATGTAGCCAGAGTAACCATAACGTTAATGAATCAGCTATTATTTGCAATAGCGCTAATAAAACTACAGCAGATAAAATAAACAAACTCTTCTTTAAATAACCAGCATGATTAATGATTTAAAGTATTTGGCCATGAGATAATCTCAGTAAGATATAGCATCATTTTTTCCCAAGAAAAAAAAATCAAAAGCAACATTATAGCTCTACTGTCAACAGTAATCCGTCGGCTGAGGTAGCCTAGTGGTGAAGACTAAGTTTCATCAAGTCATGTGCTTGAGGTTTTTATTTCAGTCTCTTGTCTAGAGCTAATGCATATTAACCTTTAGATCATTTTTTTGCCAGGAAGTCTTATTAAATCTGGAGTTTTTTTTACTTCAAATGTATGTTAGACAGATTTTGTTAAAGGCAGACTTACTTGATCATATTTTATGTATGAAGGGGAGGAGAGCAAACCGAAATAAGAAAATAATTAGAAAATTTAAGCAGCTTGCATTCGGGGCAACTTTGGCCCAGTCAACTAGTTTCCTGTCAACACACCTCTAGTGTGAAGAAGGAAGATAATTCCTTTCACACGCGGACACAAAGTTGACTGAAAAGAGAGTGCCGTAAGGGTAAGGGTAAAGGAGTGCTGGACTCATCAGTACAATGATTAAGTTCGAAGAAACAACACGAAACTCATTCCATTTTCAATACACAAGGAGCTGTGTGTGAAGAGCGCAGCCAACTATTGGGGAGGAGAAAGTGGTTTTCGAGAGCTTCGCAGAAGGGAGGACCTCGTGTGAAGGGGCCCAGACGATTTCTATTCAAAACTAGCACCCGATTGTTTGTTCCTTCTATTGCGTGTGGTACAAGTTGACTCGTGTGAAAGGACCTTTAGAATTGGTGAAATGCAATCGGTGTTTATATTTAATTTCATGGGTGTGTCTCAATCGTAGAGTACTGATTAACTATGTTAGGGCTGAAAGTCTTCGCAAGGATGTGGATATGTTGAGAGGAATATTTTCTCAACTCTTCATATGGGATTCAAAAATTATAAATCAAGTTGGAGACGAACGCTACAAGTCCTGTTTGACAAGAGAGGATCCTCTGAGTAAAATTATAATGTCAATTACCAGTTACTATTATTACTACATATGATTTAAAAAAAAAGATTTTATAAGGGATTTTCGAATTGCCTAAACCTGAATATTATAAATTTAATTAATTTATTGCTGCCAGAGTCACAACTCATTGATTCTATTAAGTTCTACCTCTTTGTTTCTTTGAAGGGTATAGCAGAAATGTGTAGCAAAATCTCCCATGAAACGTTTTGCAGAGATAAAAAAAAATCCACTCCCTATTAAGTTTCTAATTTGTTCCAAGATACTCTCTGAAAATTTTTGCATATCAAAAATACGAGTAAATTTCTTCATCTATACAAATAAATAAAATTGAAGTGTCTGTTTGTAATTTCAAATTAGCAGCTTTTTACTAAATGCATTTAAAGGTATATACGGTACTTATATCAAAAAATCAATTTTTAAAATTTTTGTCTGTCTGTCTGTCTGTTTGTTCCAGCTAATCTCGGGAACTTCTGGTCCGATTTTAAAAATTCTTTCACCAATGGAAAGCTACATTACCAGGGAGTAACATAAGATATATTTTATCTCCATATTCCTACGGGAACGGGAACTATGCGGGTAAAACGTTGACGTTGCTTACTCCCCGCCAAGTTGGCGCAAAATTATGCATTTGGTCAATAATGGAAATTTTAATAAAAATTTTAAAACATTTGTAACAAATAACTGAAACATAGTGTAATTTAGCATCTTTACAAAAAGCAATTTTTGAAATAGTTTTTATTAGACGTCTATCGTTTATTACGTTGCGTTTGTTAAATGTCAAACTCAAACTTTGAGAAATATCGCCAAGTTGGCTAAGCAGTTCTCTATTCCGACAATCCCAGATATTTTAATGCAAATTATCTCCCACTTTTTAAAGAGGGAAACGAAATAAAGTTTCAGCGAATTGCGCGCGCGTGATATTGAAAGTTCTATGGTAATATTAATTGACAGTTTCATAAAAAGTTTTTATTATTTTAGTTGTTTTGATTAGTTTGATTAGTTTTGAAAGTATTTAATACTTTGAATTTTTGAAATAAGTACAAAGACTACATGGCGGAAAATATTTTGCAACGAAAAACAACCAAATATGCCTTTCAATGAACACATCTACAACGAAACGCAATAAAGGTTTTCAAAATGGTTAGGAAGAAGCTACGTGATTTTGGAATGATTAGCCCTAGACTTGAACTTTCGGGTGTACCCTCACATAAACTTCAATTAAAACTAAACGTACCAGTTATGCAAAATCTCGATGCTCCTCGACTATGTAAAGGAACGAGGCTTTGGATCACAAAACTGATGCAGAATATACTTGGTCCTAATATTTGAACATATGTCATGAAAAGGAACAGTGTTATCATACCTCGAATTCCAAGTATCCCCATTGACCTACCTTTTCAATTCAAATGAGTTCAATTTCCAGTTTTACTGTTGCTATTAACAAAGCTAACATTTCAGGTAGCAGGGGTACATTTGGAAAAGCAATGTTATTCCCATGGCCAGCTATATGTTGCCTGATCGGTGTGTCCAATGCCCAAATCTTGACATATTTGCAACTGATGGAAGAACATATAATATGGTATACAGTAGCATCTTAGAATAATACTCTGTTTTGAGTTCTAAAGAGGAATTATATATTGAACGTAGATACTTTCGATTTTTAAAAATATTAATAGTTAAAGTTATTAAATATTTGTTGTTAATTATTATTATAAATCACGTTTTCAGTTTTTTTTTAAACTAAGCTCAATTTTAGAATTTTTAAATTTTATTGGTTCCAGTCAAGCAATAAAAAAATTACCATATTATATTATTTACTTTCTAATGATAATAATTACGACTTTGACAGTTATTTAAAGACATCAACGCGAGTGGAGCCGCGAGTAAAAATAGTCAAATAATATATTTTCGTGTTAAATTTCATTAAAATAGTTTTATTAATAATATTTTCTTGTTTCTTTCCCTTCCGGTACGAAATGTACTTTGTGGCAGCGGTAGCCTAGTGGTTGAGGTCACGGACTCGTGACTGGCGTGTCTTGGGTTCGAGCTTAGTGCCGCTGAAAACCTGCCTTGTAGAAGGGGCAAATGCACGCTAAATCTGTAGTCTTTCAAACTCCTTCCAGTGGAGTGGTGTAGAATTTAGGAGAAGGGGCGCCAGCACAGGTGTCGTTCATCGTCACTTAACCATGGTTAAAAATTACGAGGTCCATCACCCAAGGATCTCTTAAGATTTTTTTAGGCCCTGAGCTCCTATGCAAAAGTAGGCTTTACTGAGATCTTTAAACGTAGACAGTATATCCCTTTAAGACCCAACCCCCACGATCGTGCGGTTTAGACATTCTTATATACACTCATGGACAAAAAAATTAACGCACCAAGAAGGAGTCATAAAAATGAAACGAAATTTTACATACGTAATGACTACTTTGATGTAAGTAAATGATTAGAAAGTCAAAGAAAAAGGATCATTTATTTCAGAGAAAAAGGTAAAAGAACGAAGGATTTAATACCCTGTTGAATTTAATTCTCTCTAGCGCGAATGCACGATGCGATACGATCGGGCATTGAGGCATACAAGTTCTGTATGATGTCTTGAGACATTTCGTTGCTGTAACCTTGCCACTAGTTCATTCAAACTCGTGGGATGCCCAGCTAGCCGTCCCAAATGGTCCCAGATATGCTCGATTGGAGACAAATCTGGGGATCTGGCAGGCCAAGGAAGGGTAGTAACAGTACGGAGACAGTCTTGTGACACCCTTGCTGTGTGAAGCCGAGCATTGTCTTATTGAAAAATGGCTTCTGGGAGCTGTTGTATGGGTGGCAACCCATGTGGTTGCAGGATGTCATGGACATACCGCTGGGCTGTAATGGTGCCACGGATCAAAACTAGGGGTGCCAGTGTATTGTAGGCAATTCCCCCCCCCCATACCATCACACCAGCTGTGGGAGCGGTGTGTTGCTGTAAATCAAAGGCAGAGTTGAGGCGTTCACCACGGGGTCTCCACACATGAACACAATTGTCATCACTGCTGAGATTGAATATGGATTCGTCGTTAAAGACGATCTGGTTCCATTCCACTGCAGTGCAGTTTCTTCGTGTGCGGCACCACTCCAAACGGAAGCGTCGATGGGTGGGCGTCAAGGGCAGCACACGTAATGGGCGCCACGATTACCAAATGTACTTCAGCCAGGCGCCTTCGTATGGTTCGAGAAGACACAGGGGCCCCTAGTGAAGTTGTGCCTGGATGGCATCCGATGAAGCAGTTGGCTGTACGCGTGTATTTCTTACGATGTGACGGTTTTCTCGACGACTGGTGTGTCTAGGGCGTCCTGAGCCTGGTCTTCGTGTAAATGACATCTCTTGGATCCACTGGTCTTGGATCTTGGACCATCTCTTGGATCCAAGACCTTCTCAGAACACAATCAGAGCAGCCTAATTGACGATCTACTCGCCTAGCTGACCACCCAGCTTCCATCATGCCGATGAGTCTCACCCTCTCAAACTGCTACATCTGCAAGTATTGTCTTCGAAAATGGCGTAATGGCTTGTCTACCTCAGCGTTTTCTTTGTAAACGATTCAGCACACGCAAACAAGCTTTGGTTACCTGTTTTATACTCCACGGATAACGACGTTAAACGCCCTCTACCGGCTATACGTAATGCGTAATGACGCTGTATTTCTAATTATTTGCAAATCTACCCGACATGTACCTTCATGCCAAGTTTCGTTACGATCCTGCAATTATTTCTTGTTGCGCTAATTTTTTTGTCCATGAGTGTATTTTTGCTTCTGGAATAGTATGTAAGAAAATTCTGAACCCAGCGATTTAGTGTGTGTTTGCAGAAAGTGTAAATTATCACTTTTTATCAACAGACGGTGGTTGTAGTCCATGTTTTACTTTCAGCTGGCAAATCTAGTTTTGTTTTCAAATACAACGAAAACACGTATTATTTTTATCTGTCATAGAAAGGTAATTATCTCAATATATTTCTAATTGCATGGATACAAATTTTTGTATTAATGCTTAAATAATTGTAAAATAGAAAAAAATATTAATTGCTCTCTATTAATGTTGCTTGTAGGACTCGGGATTTCGTTATCAGCACGATCGTGCGGGTTGGGTGTTACTTGAGTCACTGCAGCTATAAAGGTAAGTATTGCCATATGAGTTTTCTTTTCTGTTTCAATAATGTTGATGGAAGCCTAAATAAAAACAAAAAACAATTGTTATATAACTAAAACCATATTTCCTTGGAGCTGCCATGGACGAGTCCCTTTTTTCTTTCTCTGGCTTTTTTCAATTCATTTTCTCTTCCACGCATTTGATGAGGGGTATTGCATTTTCATCCTTTATGCAGATATCTGCATCCATCTCACCCCCCCCCCCCTGAAAAAAATCTGGGTTTTCCGGTGGGAGTTAGTATGGTGTGGTTTAAATATTTTATTATTTTTTTAATAATAAATTTTTCTGATACATTTTATTATTTTTCGTGGAATACTGTGCTAACTTTTAACTAAAAACTTTTTCAGGTGTTTAAAAGGAGAAGAATTCTCACACAAGAAGAAATTTTGCAATTGATGAATAAATCAGATTGAACTTAGATTAGAACTTAGTGATCACTCGGATGAGGACAATACTGCGAACAAAACATATGAATCACATATATGAAAAGGAGAATCAAGTTCATAAGAAAGCGATAAAGAAAAACATGGAAATATTTGAAATGAAAAGACAATTTTGGATCATTCTTTACCACCAAAGTCTCTTGAACCCATTCATTTCATTGTTTTAGCTGTTGCAAATTCTTGTTTTCTGTGTAAACAAGATGCGATATCAAATAAAATTTCTCCAGAAATCAAAATGAATCGCTTAAAACTTAAGTTAAGAGATAATTAAAGCATTAGCAGTTTCTCACCTACTAACAAAGGTATTTTAACTGATGATGAAGATAGCAGTGTTGTGAGTGAGTGTGATTCAACACGTGAAAAGATCGAAGTTTTGTGATCTACCTGCTGTACATGTCATGCCTTTTATCCTGGACATTCCAGGATAAAAAGGCTTGACATGTGTAGCCATTTTTGATGTGTTGATGACATTTCAAGGCCTCACAAGTGCATATTCGAAAACTACGAAATCAGTTCGAAAACATGTTGCGAAAAATGCAATGTATACTTATGCATATCATTATTTCCACAGGAAATAAATAATGAGCCAATAAAAAAATTAATTTTACATCAATAATTTCCTTATTTGTAACAATTTTAGTTGAATTAAGTGTGTTTCTTCCATCAACTAAAAGCCAAAAAAATGTAAAATTTCAAAGGTACTGATTTCACAAAAAACGCCCAACCCGCACGATCGTGCGTGTACCGTCTACGTTCCAGAAGGGGGGGGGGGCGAGAATTTTTTTATTATTTTTTCCAGTGTATTGGGGTCAGTATAGTATTAATAACCAGAAAAATTTAATATTTAACGATAAAAATAATTCAGGTCTTAAAGGGATATAGCATGCATAGTCTAATACTCGTACAAATGGTAATTTAAAACAAATAAATGCATACGACTCCCAATCTCACAAACCTGCTCGACCGATGGTCGTATTTCGACTAAACGAGTTGAATGATTTCTTATGGTATTAGGCTTAGGCCAAACATGGGCAATGGTCATCACATAAGAATTCAATCTTGCCACTTTTACCAGTTGATATGCAGTTTGAAATTCCCTGTTTTTCGGAGAATATGTATGGAATAATATTTTACCATTAAAATGATCTGGATCATGATCTTATTAAGACTGAGAACGAAACGAGGACCCTACCGAGGGCAAGGCTCATTTGGCCCATACCTTAAGACGTCCTTACCGTCGCCAATAGCTCTTGTGTTCTTTTAAGTGCGACGTTAATTAAACAATCTCTCATAAAATGTACTTTTCAGAATAATTATAATGCGTGATAATGAAGAGACATAAAGAGAAACAAGTAATATAAAAAAAAATTAAAGTAAATTTCTACTTAGGTCACCAAAGAGAAAACATAATTACAATTAATATAAATATGTATAAGCTAGTAGGATTCAGAAGTGAACCTATAAGTGGAAAATTCTTGCAGTAAAGCGACTACAGTAACATTTCTGTGTTATTGAATATTCTCTTCCCCTTTTCTAAAAAAGTTATATTTAAATTTATTATTATTACTCGGTGAGTCGTCACGGCGTCTTATTTTGTAGGCGGATATATTTAGTTGTCGGTTATTGAAAGAAATTGCGTTTGTTGAGCGGGAAATGGATACTAATCTTTGTGTTCGTTTGAGAAAAAGTGCTGCGGAGACTTTCGAAATTTCGAAGCAGGTGTAAGGTTGTGATATATTTTTATGAATGCAAGCTTTTGGGTGGCATCGACTTTCAGAGAAGGCATGGAAAGTGTCGAAGACGACAAACGCTCTAGATATCCGAGGACTTCTCACATCGCTGAAAACATCAAAAAGGTTTCCGTGACGGTACGTAAGAACAGGCTTCTAACAATTACAGAATCAGTTGAGATATCCTCTGCCACATGCTAATAGATACTGATTAAAGATCTTAACATGTATGTGTTAACTTATTGTTCCCCGCATGTTAAACGAAGACCAATCTGCATATGAAGTTCAAAGTGCATCGCAGGCTGAATTGCAGGACACGGCTAAAAATGGATTTTAGAAATGTTTGGATGACCTTTACAAGGCATGAGAAAAATGTGTTGTTACTCAAGGGTCTTATTTCGAAGGAGGATGTGTTTCAGTTGTTTAATTTGTAATATTTTTTAAGCCATAGACTCAGCCCGGGAACTTTTGAATCCTACTCTGTACATATGACAGAATCACAATATTAAGTGGCACAATAGAGAGCAAATTTTTCTCCCATATAAAAATAAAATTAATTAAATTTAATTAATGAATTAATATTTGAAAAACTGCGTTAACATCAAGTGCTACCCACTACAAGTTTAAAAAAGGTATTTGAACCTAAGTAGTTTAATAACAAATTATTTTATTAACGATTAAAAATTTGAACAAGATATTTAAAACTATATATAAGGAGAGTGTGAACTTATAGCAGGAATTGAAAAAATTAAGGCGCATCTATTTTTAAATATTTGAAAGTTCAGAGAGAGAGAGAGAGAGAGAGACTATTCCCTTAACTATATCTTTAAAAAATATTTTTGATTTTACATCAATGAAAAAATCGAAACAGATAAAGTCCGTCATAAACAGTACTTGGAGGAATGCAATGGAGGCATTATCGTGAACTTATAAGATTTGTGGACGCTTTTTAAATCACTTTATTCATATTTATGATTTACGTTTTTATATATTGATGTAATAAATTCATAAATTTCAAATACCAGACTTTTAGGGTCTATGTAAATAAAAAATATTCATTGAAATGATGTAATAAATTAAAAAATATAGAGATTTTCAATTTAAACTCGTCTCAAACTAAATAAATCAATCTACATAAATTGCTGGACAGAAATCAAAAGCATTTTGCATGTTATGATAAAAGAATTTAAATATGATGTTTAATAGTCTTGAGTCATAAAAATGGAAATTAATGTAAAATAAGATGTCGGAAATAAGCCTGAATATTTTGTAAATTTAAAGTCTGGAAAAGAACTGCAAAGAGTCAAACTACCATTAACTATTTCATTTATAAATTAAAGAAATTTCATAATATTTTTTCCCCATTTTATTCACTATAAAATAAAAATGAGAAGGATGGGTGGCTAATTTTAGTTTGGTGTTGTCCTTCTACGTCTAAGTTTGCGGGTTCGTCCACGGCTCAAGCCGGTGGATTTTCCTGATGCAGAAAATAGACAGCGTCCATGTTGTATGATTATACGGCATGCAAATGATCCCTAGAGTGCCAGTTTGGCCAATCCATATCCAGCCAATTACACACAGGAGCACAGAAATACGCCGGGGTTACATCGTAAACAATCATGCATTCTCATTCATTCACATGATTTCTGATATTTTTCTCGTTAAGTATGGATCGTACAGGTACAATTCTTTGGGCATTTTTTATGTATTCCGAACGAGGAATCTAACTATGCAGTGTTTGAGTGCTATTTTTGGAACACCCATGTATGTAAATTACAATCTAACAAGTAATATAAAATTTTTTTTAATTACAGTTAATATATATATATATATATATATATATATATACATATGGCAGAATCACAATATTAAGTTGCAAAATAGAAAGCGACATTCCTTGTAATTTTTTTCATTTTCCTTTCTATATATGGCGTTGGACTATTATTTTTGTCTGCTACTATTTATTTATTAATTAAATTTAATTATTTCAATAAAATAGCATAATAAACAAATCACATTCCCAAAAATTAGGCCATCCCAGGTGGGATTCGAACCCATGACCTTTGGATTAGAAGTCCAACGAGCTGTCCATCGCGCTACAAGGACAATACAAACGATTTTCATTTCTATATATGCTGTCGAACTATTATTTTTGTTTGTTACTATTCATTCCTTTTTAATTTAGTTAATGAATTAATATTTGAAAAAACTGTAGTAACATCAAATGTCATTGAAAATTTGAACAAGATACATATATATAAGTGTGTATAAGAAAACTACATTAATTTTAATGGTTATTTGTATAAACAAACTAAAGGTTTGCCTCAAGGTGGCCTGCTAGCAATAGTTTGGCTAATTTATATTTACACATTTACGAATATAAATATATTATTAATAATGATAATTACATTTTTAGATACATAGATGATCTAATTATTTTTGGTAAAAATAATTATGTTAATCCCAATATTACTTTTTATCCCAATTATTTAAACCTAATTAAAATTAATAGTAATCCAGTGAAACTAATTACTTGGATGTATCATTGTATATTAAGGACTATAAATTACATAGCAATATTTATGACAAAAGAGACGATTTTAATTTTAACATTCTTAAAGTGCCGTACTGGAATTCGTATTTATCTATATCTATATATAGAAATATTATTTTCAATTATATTTATCATAATAACGTATTAGTTAGTTATAAATTTAATGTACATTTAAATTTTTATAACTTTATTAAACATTGTATGGAACATGGATACCCTGCTAATTTTATAAACTGTTATATTCCTATCAGTTCAGTGTAAGAAATACGTAATAAAAATAGAATTTTTAATTAGTTGTACAGTTAATTGATAGATGGCGCCTCATGCTAAGTAAATTAATAATAATATACTTTATTTAAAATTAATTGTATATGTCTGGGTTGTACTTTTATTTTCTATAAATTTTAAATCAAAATTTAGAGTTTTTAAATGTGTATATATAGACTTAATGTTATTTTATCATAACTGAATAATTTTATGCGTTACTGATATTCACCTTTCTGTCGCAAGGGAAAAATGGTTATTGCTGCACTCACGTGGTAAGTCTTTTTATCTAATTGTTTTAGCTTTGATTTTAACATATTCTAGTAATTATTATAGGCTATAATATTATCGTTTTATATTAATAGATTATGGTTTTATTTGTAATAATAGTTAAACTTCTCTAGACATTTCTTACTTTCCCTATGGCCCAAATACAGGTGAAGGTTGGCTGACCGCAAAACTTTGTTTAAACCTGCAATCCTGGTTCCTAAGGCCAGGAGTTTGCTATAGTACTACTGTGGCTAAGACTTTATACTATCATGACTATAGTTATCTTAGTTTATAACTATTTTGTGTTTATTTTTGAATTTTATGTATATATATATATATAATCAAAATTTCTCTACAAGAGAGAGATGAATTAACATGATTAATACTTAAAAGAATAGCAATTGCTAGATAACCAGATATATTCTCACATATCATGTGGCTGCATTGCGTCTATATATGTTTGAATTTTGATATATGGTATTTTGGTCTATTATAGATCATGCTATTTTGTAGTTTATATATATATATACAGGGAGAGAGTGCAGGAATTGAAAAAAGACATAGAATGTTTTTTAAAAATGACAAAATGTACTAGATAAAAGTAGTTAGAAAATCACCGAAAAAGAGCCAAAATCATTTTTAGCGCAATTAATGAAAGCGACTTAATTTATAACAGACCACAAATAACCTAAATAGAAATGTAGAATGTGAAATGTATAAAAGTGATTACATTTATTAAACAACGCGAATTCAAACAGCTATTATAATGTGACATTAAAACGGCTTTTAAGCAAAATAACTATAAGGCGCAAACGACCAAACTATTCTAGGAATAGTTCCTGTAAAGTATTTTTATCTGTTCTCACAGAAAAGACCTCCCACGAGCTAGTGAATTTAAGGGCAAATATATCGAAAGGTTTGTGGGAAGAGAAACGTTAATTGTGGGCGAAAGAGGATTACTTAGGGCCTCTCATTGGAACTCAAGTGATTTGCATGCAGTTTACCCTCGCGTTAAGTCCGTTGTTACGAGGGAGGGTTTGGGTTGTTACTGTAGAACCCATTTACTGGAATGGGAGAGCCACGCCGTATTTTTAAGTTAGTTCTGAAGTGTTGTTAGAGGAGCTGAAACCATCCCATGTGTTTGTAGTTATCGTAAGAAGAGGGAAAGTATTAGAACTTTTCTGAATATAGACGAAGAAAAGCTTAAGGAATAGGAATTGAATACTCTAACTTATGAGTAAATTATTCGAAATGAAGTAAAAATGCGAATGAGATAGGATAATAAAGTAGTGGAAAGAAATTTTAGTTTGTATATAAGAACACTTTAAACTATTTATTTATGAGATTTTTATCGATCATTCGAATGTTGACTTTTGAAATGAAAAAAATGAAATGTCCTTAATTTTGTTGTTTTCATGTTTGCTTGAAAATGAATTAAATTTTTTTTCGGTGTATCATTAAATTATATAATACTTTAAAAATACTCGTATATACGCAGAAAATGGCTAAAATTATTTTATCATATTGTAAGGTAAGACATGTGCAACATTTTTAATATTCAAGCTCAATAAATTAAGGAAAATAGATTTACAAAATTGTTGCAAATTACTGAAGAAATGTAAGAATGATGATAAAAAACATTCAAATAACGTGTATTGTATCGCAATTGATATTATATATGCAGAATATCCACTAAAACTTTCAAGTAACATCCTATTTTAGTCCACGACTTTGCCAAAGAAGAAAAACAAACTGAGCCAAAGTGAGCCAGCAGCTCATTTTTCTACTTTGGACTTCTATCCAATATGAGGATAATAATTCGCCAAGCTGGCGATAAATAAAAGGCTGCGCTAAAATAGAATCCCACCAAGCGCTTTCATTTTATAAATAATTCATATAATAAAATATATGATGTAAATAGTTTTGCTTTATTAATGCTATAGTCTTACTGAAGAAAAAGGATATACTCAGATACACAAACATATCATACATTCAATGAAATATTGGAGGAAACCGATACTGAAGAATAAAGTAAGCAATATATTGTATAAATAAATATTTGCTTAAGAAGACAAGTGGTTTATTATATTGATTATTATGTACCCAAAAAGAGAGAGATAATAATAATATAGTGATGTAATGTATTATTTTGCTTGTTGAAATAAAAAATAAACGGAAATTGAAATTATATTTCAGCACAGTAAATTGTGAGTGTGTTTTAATATAACATAGATAAGTAAGTCAAAATATTGAAGAAGAAAGAATTGTATACGTATTAAACAATTGCTGTTTTTAAAAATTGTTTCCTATTTGATATTATTATCAACTTAATACTTATTATATTTAGAACATCAGAAATCCAATATAATTACAATAAATATTTAAAAATATAGCTGTAAAGACATATAAGTTATACAGAATTAGTCAATTTATTATGTAATATGGGCTTTATATATTAAAGAGGAGCACAATGAACATTTCTATGAAAAATTGGTATAAATTAATTACTGTTAAAACTTTTTTCAATGAACAGACTGCATAAACTTTTTGTTCGCGGAAATGGTTTTGGAGACACTTTCACAGGAAAATCGTACAAAAAGATCCAGACATTATCGATTAACGAAATAAAACTATTTTACTGTGATTAAAACAATAAACTTATCTCAGGATGTTAAAACTCTTTTCATTAACTAATTCCGAATTTTCTGTGTTTTCAAAGTTCTCACACAAAAGCATGTTCGACACATAATCAAGAGATATTCAGCATATATCTATGCAAATCCTTTCTTCTGTATTGTATTTTTCAGTTTCGGAACGATTAATTCAGATTTTAAATAAGGGATGGTTATTTATTTTTTTCCGACTTAAAATAGTTTTTGTCAGATAATCATAGTGTGTTTTTTAATTATAACAAACTGAATTGACTAATTATGGATTGTATTTCTGAAAAAATATTGAATACTGGCTGGTCTACCCGTTCCTCGTACGGGTGAATTGAAAAATTAAACAATAAAGATTGAAAGATAAATAAGTTTTTTTAATGATTTTATTTTACGTGAATTGCAAATTAAATTTAAAAAAACCCACTATTTTTTAAGTTTCTGTAGATCTAATAGCTGATAAAAAGGATTTATTTTTTGTTTATAACACCCTCGTATCTCCCCTTTGGGTCGATTTTTGAAAACACCTTCCTAAGCTGATTTCTCCTCAGCAGAAGTAACGCATTGTTACAAATTTTGTGTAATGCATACTTAAAATTGAGTAAATAATTTCTATCTGGATGTGTAAAACGTTTATATTACTTTCTGTCGTATTTATTTTATGTTAAAATTGTAATATTCGCAAGCAACGCCGTTCCCTACATTATAATGGCGATTCAATGGAAACACAACGAAATGTTGGCATCCTTTTTGGCGATCCTATTGGCAACTTGGGGATGGATTGAACGGTGCAGATATTAATAAGCTGTAGTGTTACCTGGTGGGGAGCTGCAACAAAGAGGGCAACATAAAAACCTTCTCCGCAAAAGAATACATACACATGCCAAATTTTATAGTGATCGGTTGTACAGTATTGGAGTGTGAAGTGAGGCCATATATACAAACATCCAGTTTAATATATATAGATATAATAATACATACTTCCCTGTTTGAATCAGATATTGTTCACTATTTCATTGGCTTTAATTTTGTTTTCACGGAACCCTAATTTTTTCTAAAATAAAAGTAGCCTAAGTTATATATTCATTATAACATCAGCTATCGGCCAGGGAAAGTCCCGTCGAAATCTGTTCAGCCGCATTTCAGAGATTAGCCGAACATACATACAGACAGATAAAAAAAATTAAAAAATTGATTTCTTGATACAAGTACCGTATATATATATTTAAATACATTTAGTAAAAAGCTGTTAATTTGAAATTAAAAGCAGACACTTCAATTTTATTTATTTGTATAGAATGGGAAATTGAGTGATTTTCTATTTAAACTTGCATTAGCGGGACTTTCTTTAATTTATAGTAGTCTTAAAACTTCCAAGACATTGCGAGATACTTAATTTTTTAAAATTTTTATTTTGCTAACCTAATGGGAAATATCCCAGTTTCATGTCGGCAAAAACTGCCATGTTGACACATTTCATGGTCAGATGATGCAACACTGTATCAGCCTTAGAATTTGACCAATCAACGCATCATATGAAATCATATGATGAACGAATATTCAAGAAACCTCCGGCAGGAAAAGTTAATAAAGTTGAGATTTCTTGAATGAGGGAGAAGAATGTTTTGTACTTTTTCATTTCTCCGAAAAAGTAAAAGTTTCTTATTGTGTAGTAAAATATTAACATTAAGAAGCATTTTCATTTGTTTCAGTCATGTTGTGCAATAAAAACTATCAGATAAATTGAAACCAGCATAATATGTCCCTGCACCACAAACACGCACACTCGCACACTCACACGCGCACGCACGCACACTCACTCACGCACACTCACACACGCACACTCATTCTCGCACACGCACACACACACGATGTACACGCACACATGCACACAAGCATACACGCACACATGTACTTGCGCACACGCACGCATGCACACACGCACGCATGAAACAAGCGCACATGCACACAAGCATACACGCACACGTATACACACTCGCACACACACTCGCACACACGCACGCCCACACACACACGAACACACATGAACACACACGACACACACACACACGCACGCATACACACACACATGCACACGCACAGCACGAAACCAATTAAAGTTATATATATATATATATATATATATAATCCTGAAGTCGATAAATAAACAGAATAATTTTGGTTACAAATTCAAAATGAATAAAAATATATCAGTAAATATTTTTTTCAAAAAACATTCTTACCTTTGTAACAAAATTGACAAAAAATCAAAACGTTCTAAAGTTATGTTATGGCGTTTAATTATTCAACAATATAATTGACTGATTTCCGAATATTAGATGAGGTTTCATTCTGATGGAGCTTAACGTTCTATATGGATGTTCTTAGCAATTTTTGATGTGTAACATCTTTACTCTCGGTTGCTGGATATTTGTTGGAGTGATTTCGTGAAAAGGACGGAAATGCGTAACAGGAAGTCGGAGAAGCGCGCGCTGTTTGATTTGACCAATAAGCGCGTTTGGTGATGTCTCTTCGCTACCCTCGCTCGGGTCCAACTCTACTAGCCATCAAGCCGGTGAAGAGAGCGCTATTTGATTTGACCAATCAGCGCGCTTGGTGGTGTCTCTTCGCTAGCCTCGCTTCAAGGTTCAACTCTAGCAACCATCAAGCCGGCAGCTTTTTTATATCGTTAAATTTATCATTTCAAAGGATTCGAATTCAAAAACTCGGTTTCGGTTTCTTGACTCTAAATCTAATATGCACATACCAACAAGTCTTATTATCCTTCATCCAGGGTAAACTTGCGATTCTTATGTTCAATTCTCAAAATCTCGTGGCTCGTTGTGTGTGAAATCTGAGGATATATTTATATATGTGTAAACTGTATATTAATAATTATATTTCTTGTTAAGCATCTGACAAAGTTCATCATTCTTAAAAAAATACAAGTAAGTAATATGGAATTAGTGCGAATCCTTTTCATACTTTGAGGTTAATTCCTGTCGCTGTCAATATAAATTTTTTAATTGTGATTAAAAAAAAAAAAGAGAGAGAGAGAGAGAGAGATTTCTCGATTAAAAAAACTAACTAATTAAGTAAAGGGTATTTTTGATTTTCTTTAATGTTTCTAATTTTTAAACATGCGCTTGATGGTGTCTCTTTGCTACCCTCGTATCGGGATCCAACTTTAGTAGCAATCAAGCCGCCAGTTTTTTGTTTTATATTGTTAAATTTAGCATTTGAAAAGATTGGAATTCAAAAACTCGGTTTCGTTTACTTGAATCTAAATTCACTTCTCACATACCAGCAAGTCTTATTATATTAGACTTCATCCAGAATAAACTTGCGATTCTTACGCTCAATTGTCAAAGTTTCAGGGCTCGTTGTGTATGAAATCTGAAGTTATATTTATATGTGTGAACTATATTTATAACTATATTTACTGTTAAGCGTCTGACAAAGATCATCATTCTTAAAAAAAATACGAGTAAGTAATATATGGACATTATTGATCGTCAAACAAGTGGGCTGGGTATTGTTAGTAAATATATTGGGGACATATGTGCGGCAGAATGCTTATTTGAAAATGGACAAACAGTTATTTCGGTGGTCGCATACAATTCTCCGAATCAAACAGTTAAAAAAAAATTTAAAGATTTCCTGCATTTTGTACTTTTACCGTATACAGAAGGTGGTTCTGCTCTTTTTTAAAAAAAACTCACTCGCTTCCCATGATTTTGAATGGTGATTTTAACGTTAACTTCAGTTTGCCAGAAGCTGAGCCACTCATAGCTTTTCTGAAAGATGAACTCAAGCTCGACATGAACACAAATCCAAATGTTTCGACAACTAACAGTGGTACTGTTATTGACGCTGTCTTTCAAAGATTTTTTAAAATACTTTGAAATCACAAGTATATGTGTCATATTTTAGTTTTCATAAA